>MU866218.1:0-79641 GCA_033296915.1 Triangularia setosa | reverse complement strand
TGTTGTGCACTGTTTAGCTGCACCGATCCATTATCTAGAAGTTCGCCTTCAACCGGTATCCCTTTCAGAGGTTCTGGACAGGGGATCGTCACAGTCCTGGAGCCACTCGCCACCCTGAAGAATCCTGATCTCTGCATAAGCGAGCGTTGTTACTGATATTTCTGGGCCTGAACTTCGTGTTGGGGAGAAATCGATTTTCTTCCTATCTTGCAACGAAACCCAACTGAGGGCTTGCATTGCCGTCCATCGTCCGTGGTTCCTCGCCACCTTTTGAGAAGATCTTGAGAAATCTAGATGCCAGTCTAGGACACGCTCAAGCTTCTAGATCTCGGCATCAAGGCGTTGCAAGATACCTTGGCACAAGAAAAGCCTTTTTGAGCATATGACCGTCATCACCGCCGGATCCCATTACGGCCATCCAGATGGTAGCATACACCATTCCACCGGTCCTGTCTTCCTGAGCGGGCCCTTGTCTGGCAAGGTTACGATGGAGTAAGCATATAGGGATCCTGGGGTAGGGAATGGAGCAAGAGGAATCCACGTCGTCCCCTATCCTTGCCTTTCATGTGTTGAGCCTCCAGCATGCATGGAGAATGCCACCGTGACAGCGGTTGCCGCTGATCTATTCGCTCTTGGGTTGCGTGCTCCAGGATAACATCACGGGTGCCAAGCTAGGTTACCGAGATTTCCAACCATCAGCCGCTGATCGAGAATTTTCTTTGCTTGGGAACGCTTGGGAACGCTTGGGCCACGAGGAGAGTTTCACCATATTATAGCCATCTTTGTCAACTGATGGACCTTAACTAGACATTTTGATGCACAGGTACTGTCTGGTACCATCCTTCCAACAAAATGCCGTTAATAATTCCAAACACAAACTGTCACCGGCTTATCGAAGTTGTTGAACCAAGTTCACTTGACGGCGACCCGAAAGCCGCAACTCGATGCCGAGTTGAAACTCTCCGAACTCGCCAAAGCAAACACAATCAGTTCATCATGCGCTCCCAAGGGCGCAAACGATACACTCGTTTAGAAACAAGAACTTCCAAAGATGCGGCCCACCGCTTCGCTAAAACGCTCCACAGCACCATCTTGGGCGGCTCGTCTATCGAAGAGACATACAAGTCGACAAAACAAGAGCTGCCCCGACCAGCACTAGACAAGCAACCAGCGGAATGTGTTTCCTGGAGGCCGGGTCTGGAACTGCAACGGTCCACTGAGTACCCACATGGAATAGCGATTGTGTGGTATTTAGCGCCATCCTCTCGGCTCGTCTATGCACAAGGATGGTCCGACTTTGCGGAACAGCAGAGCAAATCCACCCGAAGGCGCCCCCCATCATCGGGGTCTAGTAACAGAGTTGACCGGCGTGTGCTGCCCGGTTTCGATGGAGTGAGCCGGGGGATTGGGCACGAGACTTATGGATCGTGGGATTTGCAGTGTAGCAGTAGTACTAGGTAACTAAACCAAAAATGTGACCCGGAAAACGTGTAGACGGCGCGAGCCTGCAGTGATACCCACCTCGGATTAGCACCACTGGAGAATTTGGGGTAGGGCGGAGGAGGAGGCGAGACGGCGGTTTTGCTTGCCTGAGGTGCAATTTGTTCGAGTCGCCCATTGCGATCAATGGCTCGTTGGGTGAAACAGGGACTGTGGATGGAGCACGTCCGTGGCCGTTGAAAGGCATAATTGGGGGGAAACCTAATAAGAAGAAGCTTTGGCTTTTGATATTAAAGATTGGACCGCCAATTTGTTCTGGTACCAAAGAGCTGGAATCTTTTTTTTTGTCTGGGCATCAAGAAAGAGAACACACAGCAAACCGTTGGCAGGTGCCTAGCATGTGGGGGGGAACGACGAGACCCCTGAATTGATCCACGGCCGGCTGTGGATGCCCGTCGCACCCCAGCAAACAGGAACCAAGGCCCGGAAGCCGTGTGAGAAATCGTGGCACACATTCAGGTCACGCCTTCATGCTAGCAAGAGGAAGCAGAGAAACCTTGCGCGCCGGGGGCGAAGTTGAAAATCCACCGCAACCCCCTGTGAACATGGGGAAATCCAGGGAGTAGATCCGGAGAAGCCTAAGGCCCATATTCAGTCGGAGAATTTCTATTCAATCATAATGCGCGCCAGGCGTTGCATCCTCCTCCCCCCAAAAGAGGACCTCGGAGGAGGGCACTCCGAGTCCCAAAACGGACAAGAATGAAACCATGTCTTTGGTGTGAGACGGTATCTTACAGGGCTTACTTACATGGGGTTTTTGGTATGGGCATACCGTGATGCCACCCCAGGAGGGCTCGACCGCAGTGCGTACCTTCCCTTTGATATCCTTATAAGGTCCCATAGGGTCCCGACCTTCTCAGTTTCTCTCTCTCTCGATTGTGCGTCCTCACGACCTCCCATTCTTCATCTTCCCGCCAACAACCCAGTCCCGTCTTTGGACTTGACCGCGAAGATGTCATCGCACGGTTCTTCCGACGAGAAGCAAGCTATCTCTCACAGCGTTGAGAAGGCGCCTGCTTCCCCAAAGGTTGCCCTCACTAGTGCCGGCAGGGCCAAGAAGCCAAAGAAGGAAAAGGTGGTCCACAATGTTAGTATTCCTCACTCGATCATGGCCATGTTGGGACGAAAGATTGACAGTTTTCTAGGCCGAGCTTTATGCTGCTATCCAGGAGGCCAACATCAACCCATACAGCAAGGAGTCATTCAAGCTCTACTGTCAGTGTCTTTTTGTGCCTTCTTTGATTCTGTTTGCGACCAACTTGCTGACATATTTCTCGACCAGTCTCCGTACTCATTGCCTTCTGCTGCGCCTGCGCCAACGGTTACGATGGCTCCCTCATGACTTCGATTATCGCCATGAAGTCGTACCAAGCGGTCTTCCCCGTTGGCGACACCGGCCCGACCGTCTCGGCCATCTTCTCCCTCTACACTGTGGGCGCCATGGTTGGTGCTCCCTTTGCTGCTGTTCTCTCTGATCGATACGGTCGTCGCGTCGGTATGTTCTGCGGTGGTGTTGTCATCAATATTGGTATGATTGTCATCTCCACGGCCATGACCACCCCCCAGTTCATTGTCGGTCGCTTCATCCTTGGTCTGGGCATTGCCATTATGACTGTCGCTGCCCCCGCCTATGCTATCGAGATTGCTCCTCCTCACTGGCGCGGTCGTTTTGCTGGTTTCTACAACTGTGGTTGGTTCGGTGGTGCCATTCCCGCTGCCATCATCACCTTCGGCACCAACTACATGGGCAATAACTGGTCGTGGCGTGTGCCCTTGATCCTTCAGTCGGCCGCTTGCCTTCTTGTCATGGCCTCCGTCTGGTTCTTGGATGAGTCACCCCGTTTCCTGATGGCCAATAACCGCGAGGAGGAAGCCATTGCTTTCCTCGTCAAGTACCACGGCAACAACGACCCCAACTCTGCCCTTGTGAGACTTGAGGTCGAGGAGATGAGGGAAGGTATCAAGCTGGACGGTATTGATAAGGTCTGGTGGGACTACCGCCCGCTCTTCCTTACCCATAACGGCCGCTGGCGTATGGCCCAGGTGCTCATGATCTCCATCTTCGGTCAATTCTCTGGCAACGGTCTCGGTTACTTCAACACCACCATCTTCAGGAACCTGGGTATCACCGAGGTCCCAGCCCAGCTCGGTTACAACATTCTCAATCAGGGTATCTCGGCCATTGGCGCTCTTGCTGCCGTGTCTCTTACCGATAAGATGCCTCGTCGCAAGGTCCTCATCATTGGAACCACCCTGTGCTCTTTTGCTCTCGCCGCCAACTCTGGTCTTTCGGCCGTAATCGACAAGCAGCAGCAGGAGAGAGGCGAAGGAAATTTCGACCTCAACTATGGCAAGGGTGCTCTCGCCTCCTATTTCCTCTTCAACGTCATCTTCTCCTTCACATACACCCCCCTCCAGGGTGTCATCCCCACTGAGGCTCTTGAGACCACCATGCGCGCCAAGGGTCTGGCTGCGTCCGGCTTCATCGTCAATGCTGTCTCTTTCATCAACCAGTTTGCCACTCCCATCGCTCTTGGCAACATTGGCTACAAGTACATCTTTGTGTTCGTTGGCTGGGATCTGTTTGAGGCCCTTATGTGGTACTTTTTCTGGTATGTTTTTGATCTCCCCACATCCTATCGTCTACCAATTTGCACCGTGCTAACCGCCATTCTTCTTCACAGCGTTGAATCCCAAGGCCGCACCCTCGAGCAGCTCGAATGGGTCTACGACCAGCCCAACCCAGTCAAGGCTTCTCTCAAGGTCGATAAGGTCGTCCTCGCCGACGATGGAACCGTCCTCGAGACCGCCCAGAGGGGTGTCACGAATATCGATAACAACGACCGTGCTGATGCCATCTAAATCCGCTTTCATACAAAATCACAAGACTTTGATGATTTACGGATGGGTTGTATTTATGTCGCAAATGGCTTTTAGTTTGTAACGTAATCTAGGGGTTCCTAAGAGGAAGAAGCTAGGTACCTGTGGAGCAAAGGTACATGATATCAAACAAAATCTGCCATCTTTTGAGGATGCTCGGATGGTATTTACGAATAATAATGTGTTGAAACAGCTCCTTCTTTCATTTGATACTTGTGATGTGTACCTAGATTTGACATGTGCCTGCCATTTGTCATACCAAAAAAAGACCATGGGGCGATACTACGCTGGTAGCGAAACGGCTACGCTAAGCAAGGGAACAAGCATTTGGCGCTAGGGCGTCGTTAGCGGGTGTAACCTGAGACTTTAAGCGGGACGATGCCGGAGCGTTCTGGGGAAGTGGGCACCACTTGGTTGCTTGGCTTGTGAAAGATGGGATGGAATTGGACAAGAGATTTGTTTGTTGTGCGCTTTTGAGTGGTGGGCTTAGAGGACTCTTTGGGATGAAAGGTGTTGGAGGGTACAGTAGACCCTAACCCTCCGCATGATTATGTCATCCCAGCACTCTCCACAAGTGCGACTGCAGAGACTTCTCCAAGAGAAGACACAACAATCAAGATGAGATCAACCCAGTCGTTGCTTTGGCGCCCCAACAAAAGGCTTGAGGGCGAAAGTGGATTTTGGCTGAAATGGAGCATTGAGACACCTTGCGGGCTCCTCACTTGAAGGTCATCTCTTTCACGATCAGACAGATGATGATGATGATGATGATGAAATGAAATGAGCTGAGGGTGAGTCGGGCTGACGGCCCGGGGTTTCCAATTTCCTTCGCACGCGCGCGTGTGTGGGTGTGCCTCGACTGCAGCGACCCCCTGCAGGTTGGACACACCGGCGGCATTGGGCTTTCCTATCGTGGGTCGGTCCGACTGTGCGTAAGGCACATACATGTGATGCAAACAGCTGAGTATTTGGATGAGGGGGGAGACGGACATCGTTACGTATACTGGGTCGCACATCTGCATTGTATTCAAAGTAAGTATCTGTTATTCGGTACTTGGGCAACTATCTAGAGAACTATGCCAGTCTCAATCATCACACACTCGACTTGCACATGCATATCTCCCCCTAAGGCCCTCACCATGGCCATCATCTTTATCTTGCTGATTGTCTTTACCACGTCCCCCAACCCACATAGATATCTTCTCTGGCAACCCTTCACCAGTCAATAAATCTCCCCCTTGTCGGCCATTGGCTCAAAAGCCCTGGCATACCATTCAACGCCCACCCACCCACCGTCTTCCTCTCACAATCCCACAATGGCGACACCAGCCTCCCCTCTGACACCTCCATCCCATTCAAACACGCCGATTCTACCGCGCTCTTGAAATTTTCAAAATGCTTCAGGCCGTTGCTTCTCTCTTGAACATACGCGTCCGCGCCCACAAATCTCTCTTTGAAATCCCTCGTAGTATAATAATCAGAATTCACAACCACTGGGTATACGCGTGGTCGGTCTCGGTTTTAATCTTCCTCAGCTCCTTGACCGTCAGCCGTCTCAGCACCATCTGCTTCTACTGTTCAACCGCCAAAACCTCCTCGTTGATGCGTGTGAACGTTACAGAGGCTGCCAGAAAGATGACCGAAATTGCCTTCAGAGACAGCATGATTTCTCGTGATGCCGTAGGCCAAAGAGAAGAGGCCGGGCAACGCTGCGGGGGATGTACAAGTTATCAGCTTCGGGGTTCTAGTCGCGGGTGTAGCCTCCCAACATGAGCGCCAAGTCGGATGCTGGCTGGGTGCCGTAGGAATAGTCTGAATTTTGCTAACCCTTAAAGCCGGTCGTTGATGTTTGTATCTGGGTCGGCCATTACGAGGACCGCCTGTTTGGTGCACTGCTCAAACGGTGAAGAAAAGCTGGTCAGAGATCGGATCACGTGAATCTTGCCAGGACTTTTGATGAAAGGTTAAAATGCCTTGAAGTACAGCCACCTCACCGAAAATATTTGGCTCAAAGTCCAGCCCGGGCAGACGGTCAGACACATAAACTGCACGGTTCGTGGTTCGCTTGTTGGAGGCGACGGGACAAGTTCGGCAAAGCTGCCTTGGGGGACTGGGGGCAGTGTGGCTTAGACAACCTTATTTCGACTTCGAAAGCAACATCATTATGACATGGCAAATAATCTGGCATCGAAGGAAATACATGGCATGAAGAAGCAATCTGCGTTTGTTTTGGCGTAGTGTAGGAGGGACATGGTAGTGCGGCTTGATGATTGAGGCCAATGTCACATGTGAGAACTCGGACGGCCCCCAACTCGCAATCACGCTCCTTCCCATAAGTACGGGACACTGTTTGATAGGCCCAGCTGCACGTAGATGGGCCGACCTCACAGAGTCCGATATTCAGTGGCAATTTCTTGATGGGAACCCCTCAATTCATTGCAACATCGAATCATTTGATGTTGGCATAACAGGAAGGTAGAACTTAGGATGGTGGGTCTGTAATGATTGTATTTACAGAACAGCAGTGTGAGCTGGCTGCATGAAAGATTGTCTATAGCAACCATAGCACTTCTTCATCGGCGTCATCCATCTCATCCTCCTCGATCTCAACACCGTCCCAGCTACGTATCACTTCCCGACGTTTCCCAACAACCATCCAATCTTTAAGGGTCCCCTCCTTTCCACTTGGCTCACTGTCGTTGCTCCACACCGCAACCTGGATCATGATTCTTTGGAGCCCTGACAACCACTGCAACAGAAGAGGAGGGATCTGTAATAGGTCGTTCAAGAAAATTCCGTGAAAGAAAGGTGTTGAACTGTTGTCCTTGTGCTTGTCAAGTCCCCAGTAGCCATTGTCCTATTGCGATCCAAATGAGATATCCATAGCATGTTGGCAAGAGGATGACTCAGAAGACCTGTTTGGGACGGATCCATGGACAGCTTAAGCGAGTGCAGGTCGGATTTGGAGTCACATAAAGTCTCGCAACGCCATTTCACGATGGTAACACTTCTTGTTCACTGACGGTTAGTTTCCAGAATGGTTCGCAGGCAGAACCTAGAATAAGTAGCTTACCAGTATCGAGGGTGTGGCGCTATGTCCTGACCACTGCGGGTAGATGGGGCAAGACGAGTCGATGTTTTTAATTCATCAAAATCCTTCTGCCAGGCTGTGAAAGCCGTCATGCGGACCACTGTTGTGTCTTCGTCAGCTTCGTTTCATGCCTGGGAGAGATTGGGTGCCTGCTTCCACGAGCAACCTGTATACTTACACATTAGACTTCGTTGGTTGTGTGGATGCCAATTGTCCCTCGCTTTAGTCGCGGAGCAGCCTCGCTCCTCGTCGAACTCGAACTTGTGTCTGACAAAGTTAGCGGTTTATCAGGTATTGTTGAGACGACTGCCCATAATTTGCAATTGATCGGCACACTCCCCCAGGAACTCCTGTCTTCTTGCCTGCTACGTAGCTTTGCGGGTCTTTGTTGTGCCTGGTTGCCGAGGTGATTTCAACCTTTCTCGTTGGCCATCTATCATTGACTCTTAGATCAGTGTGTACCCATAGTTAACAGTGATGGACATACGATGAGCAGATAGCCGCATGGGTCAAGCAGCAGGGCTGAAGAGTCGTGATACGACAAGAGGTGGTGCATAAGTAAGTGGCCCGGCTCATTATCCCAGCTCTTTTAAGGATTCCATGGCTTGTTCCCAGGTGGAATAAGAGCAAAGCAGAGCCTTGGAAGCACCGTACTTAGATAGCTCTTGCAGCCATAATACGTATATACCTAGCTAGGGATTTCAGGGAAGTTACTAGTCTTCGAGTTGGAAATACAAACAATTACTCGGAAATATCACATTCATAATAGTTGATAAATATATTTCAATTCCAAAAAGAAAAAAGAACCCAGACCCGGCTTCTTTTTTTAAAAAATAAAATAAAATAAAAAACTACCGCCCAAAAACGCGCCCCCCACCACCACCAAGACCCAGATATCAACTATCACCGTCGCGGGCCCACTCTTCTGCCATTTCAACCCCCCCATCCCCCGTTCACCTATTGTTGCTGGCGCTGGGCTTGCGGTTAGGACTGGAACTGGACGAGTTCGTGGGTCCAGCGAGTTTAGCTTTGACTTGTCCCGTCTAGGACAGGCCTCCACCGTTGACTCAGACTCGGGTTCCGTTGCTGCCGCTGGGACCACCCCCTCCGGGAGCGTCAGTTGCCCAAACTGACGTCCCATCAGGGCTGGTGATGAGAATCCGCGGCAGCTCCGGTACGTTGCTGGTCGAGGCCGAGGCGACTTGGGGTTGTCCGTCTACACAACAATCTACGTCAGTAACTTAGCCGGAAGAGAAAGAAGGAACACATAATAGGCCGGTCAGAAAGGCGGTATTGGAACAGGGAGAGGAAGGGAAAGAGAACAATAATCGGTCGGTCAAGAAGGTGATTCCATGGGATGGGGAGATGATTGGCAGCTTACTGAGGACAGGGGCCCCCAAGCTCAAGCGGGTAGTTACCGCCGACAAGGCGCCAAACGCTTCTCTCCTTGCGGTGGCTTCTTGTAAGCGGGCAACCGCCTGCTGCCTCGCCTCTTGCGTCCCGGCAGACGCCCCCGAGCCCTCAGTCCCGTTTGCGCACCCAGCGCCAGTTCCTTCTCCGTTCATTTTGTATGCTTCTGAAGGAAGACGCAACTGTCAGTAATCATTTGTTCAGGTGAGGGTGTCTTGGGTTTCAGGAGAGAGGACTGCTTCTGGATAGGTAGGGATGACCTACGAGAGGGGAGAGGTTAGTGGTGTGGTGGTGGTATATGGGAAAAGAGAAAGGGAAATAGAGCCAGAGCCTGGAGGTTTTAACTACCACCTAATGCTCGTGCTGCCCCCCTTCCCCCCCTCGTTAGGGATAGAGCACGCGCAGGCGGTGCTGAATGGGAAAGAACAGCTGGGTATGGCAGCTGTTGACGTGTACGGCTCCTGACGGTCCGAAGGGAATGACACCAATTCGTTCTCATTGAAACAGCTGGGCTGATTTCTGGTTCCTGTTCATTCCTTCTTTCTTATGATAAAGGTGCCGTTATTTAAGTATCAGTATTCATTGACATTTAAATATCTGGACGGTGGATGACCACAAGTTTCATCTTCGGCATTGTTACTACTAGCGTTTATTTCAAGATATTACACGGGAACAGCGAAAACCTTAGGAGACGTCATAAATTTTCAAATGTTTTTATTATTTCAAATTACAGATTGTGCTGTACTGTATGATTCTGGGTTTTTTACGTGACAAGCCTGTAGTACCCTCAGAATTGACACACATGATAGACATCGAGCAACCTCATTTAGTACTTCCTAATTACAACACAACAAGCCATTCCAGAGCAGCGGGGACGACCCCTAGCCGCATTTGGATCAACGATCTCGGCCATTTCATCCGCCCTCAATCTACTACTACGTGCCATGTTTATGGGGGTCTAAATCAAGCTACCATTGGTTCAGGAGGCAGCAAATCGTTTTATACACATCATTTTAACAATAATACTGCATCATATTAGAAACAACATTCACGCGGAAAACACAGCCAATATGAGGTCTCGTCTTGCTTTTTTGCTGCTCTCACCACCTTGCTTCATCTTATACACAAGCAAGGCCTGCAAAGATATAGCTTTTATAAGGGCTAAAGTAAGTTCCAGCGTCATTAAAGCCTATTGTAGCCTGCCCCATCCACCTCACTCATGCTACGATATTGGCATCCGGACTCCTGAAATCTAATTCGCTGTTGGAGAGACGCCGTCCGAGCTATCACCCACTGTGTCCGTTCAGATCCACCATTTTCGTACCTACTCCGACAACATATTGTCTTTTCCTTCGTCCGAGCTGGCGTTTCATCAAAGGTTTCAGGCTGGCTGTTGCTTTTGCTTGGGTCGTGAACGCTCATGATTTTGTGATCTGGATGGGTTAAGTTAGTGCTTCTGTAAGTAGGTGATGTATGTATGTGAAAGCTTGGATGAATGAACCACATACATTGTTTAAAACTGGCCTTTGGTGGTGTTTCAGGTTATTTGAACTTTGTGGCGGAGGTACTTCACACTTTCATGCATGTGTGATAGGAGAATCGTCGAGTGATGTGAGGTAATGGTTGCGTTCTTTTCACAAAAGAAGGCCTATGGTTTGGTGATCAAAGAATTTCTTCATGCATCCAACCCACGAGGCCGCAGGGTTCCTGCACTAGTCTGGAAAAAGGGTCCAAGCAACGATTGGTCTTTGGATACACCACATGCTGTGTGAGTTAAAATGCAACCTTTTGCTATCTATCAGATGAGATAAGTGAACACTGTCTTACCAGCAAGAAAGTCAGGAAACATGTAAAACTACAAACCAAATGCAATGCAATAAACACTTTCGGGTATCCTGTTCTTCCATCCCATTTTCCCATTTCCCATCCAAGCAGTCCCCTAGACCAGTATCTCTTCCGTCCGAACATCCTCTACCCAAGCTTCTTCAATCCCGATTTGTACACCCCTCCCCTTTTCATTATCCCGAAATGGATGTTTCCTTATGGTGCTTCCCTCAACCACCTTGCGCTCCAGTTCCGTAATCTTCTTCATCACCTTTGGGTACATCTTATGATTCATGCCCAACCCACGGCCACCAATGGTCTCGATGCCAACCAAGAACTCCCTGCACAAACCCAACGTCTTCTCCCACTTTCCCTGCTGCTCCAGACACATTGCGAGGAACCAGATATTAGCAAGCCGGTCAGGATGATCACCATCCTCGCCCACTGTCTTGGTGTACCACGACCTATCGATAAGCTTGTAGAACAGTTTTTCAGCCTCGGAGAACCTCCTCAGCTTGACGAGCACCTCGGCATGTATGCACTTAGCCATCAAAACAGCAAGGTGCTCGGAGCCAATGTTACGCTCGGCCACTTCCAGCCCTTCGCGGATGATTTTCTCGGCTTCCTTGTCATTGCCGACTGCTGATTCCACGCGAGCAAGAAACAAGCGAGATAGGAGTGTGTAGGGGTGCTCCTTTCCTAGTCGCTCCTTTCGTTGCTCGTAGACAAACGTCAGGTCTTTGCGACTTTGAAGCAGTCGCTCGCCCAGGTTGGGATCTGGGTTGTCTTCTTCGTGGCGGGCGAAGCTGGATGATAGGTCCTCGAGACTGGTCAATGTTTCCAGGTGTGTTGGTCCGAGGGTGTCTCTCATGCCTTCCCAGGCGGTTTGGAACAGTCTGCTTGCTTGGTTGTATTCCATGCGCCGGTTGAGCACCCTCGCTAAGTTCCGTGTGGACTCGAGGGTCTTTTGATGCTTATCGCCGTATAGCCTCTTCTTATTTTCTAGATTGGCGAGGTGGAGGGCGTTCGCTTCGGTATATTTGCCCTGCATGCTGAGGGCTGAGCCGAGTGTCTCGGTGACGTCAAGAGTTAATGGGTGGTAGTCG
This sequence comes from Triangularia setosa, assembly GCA_033296915.1. Taxonomy (NCBI): domain Eukaryota; kingdom Fungi; phylum Ascomycota; class Sordariomycetes; order Sordariales; family Podosporaceae; genus Triangularia; species Triangularia setosa. The sequence goes on along the minus strand of MU866218.1, from coordinate 67,830 downwards.
CCCCAGGTGTCGACGCAGAGTTGGTGGGTGGCTCGCATACGTTTTACGACCTTTTCCATCTCGCACATTAGCCATAGTGTCTTGGTCAGAAGGAGGGATAACGCAATGGCTATCGGATGGTCGGGACCAAGCCGGACAGAGGCGTAACCCAAGGCCCTTTGTTGGAGGTCTCTGGCTTCTTCGAAGTGGCCTGTCTCGCAGTACACTCGACTGAACCGCACGTCTTGATCCGCTTGAAGCTTCCCGTAACTCTTATTCAACGGCCAGAGTGGTTTGGCTCTGGCAGCATTTTCCGCAAGGGTTTTGTCTAGCTCGGTCTGACATTCGCGTACGTGTGTGATGTGTGGCAGTAGCTCACGCCGAGCCTGGTTCTCTGGCTCATTGTCGCCGTGCGGTGGCCGTTTAATGCTCGAGGAGAGTGTTGCCATGGAGATTTGGCACCATAGGGCTTGATGGGAGGTGGACATTTCTGGGCGTTCCCTGACCCATTTGTGAATGAGCCTATGCATGCTGTAACGGCCCGTAGATCTCTCTTGTCTCGTCACCAGAGATCTCTCTACTAGTACACTCAACGCAGCCCGAAGGCGGTCTTGTACTTCGTCCTCCAGGTCTTCGAGGCAAAGGTTATCCCTGTTTCTCAACACTCCTGGCAGAGGTGGTGGTGTCGCAAAAAGCGAGGTTTGGGAGCTGATGTAGGCTCTCAATTCTCGAAAGAACATGCCCCAAGGCTTGCGTTTCGGGCTCTGTAGCTTCTTGTGCAGTTCTTTCTCGTGTTCCAAATCTTCCTCATGCTGTTTCTCTTCTCTGAGTGGGTTGATGGCAGCATTGATAAGCACATCAAGGCGTATGTTCTGGAAGTGGAGAAACGAGAAGACGTGGAGTAATTCCACTGCATCTTGACATTTCTCCCTTGGTGATTCCTCGAGGTTTCGATATAGAATCTCGTAGGTTGAGAAGACCGTAAAGCTGCTACTATCGTCGAGGCGCTTCTTTTCCCTTGAGATGCTTCTGTTCCGGCCATGATAGTTGCGACGGATGCGTCGGATTTCTCGGTCGTATGACGACAGGTAATTTGGCCAGTCACAAATACCCTTGAGAATAGCCTTGGCAGCTTGAACAAGGGCAAGCGGCAGAAATCCCAGAGCTTTGCATATTGAGCTGGCCGAGTCGATAGCGGTTTGTGCCCACGGCCTCGGTTCTTCCGCTGCTCTGAGAATGAGTTCCTCGGCCTCCTTGGGTTCCATGGCAAGAAGTTCCAAGTACCGATCTCCTGCATTTCCATGGGTCATATGGGACGGGTTTCGCGTCGTAATGAGCACGCAACCCTTGTCGCCACCGGGTAGCAACTCCTCCAGGTTGGTCTCGTCATCATCCACGTTGTCAATAATCAATAACCAGGGGAGGTCACGGGTCGTTAACCAGTTCTTTGCCGCCTTCTCGTTTGGCTCGACGCCTCCGATTGTGGCGATTTCGGCGTAACTGCTCGATGCGTTCTTTTGGGAGCTGCCGTCAACGAAGAAGACGCCCCAGAATTTGTCTTTGTACTCGTTGGCGAACTTGAAGGCCAGTTCTGTTTTACCAGATCCCCCAAGCCCGTAAATGACGAACCTCTGCTGCAAGGATTTCGTAACATCCTGGAACGCCTTGTCCAGCTTGGCCAGTTCCGTCTTCCTTCCGGTGAAACACGCCCTAACGGGTCTTGGGATGACGAAGTGTCGATTCACGATGTCAGGTACATGTAACGTGACTGCTTCGGTAGCTGTTATCGCGTCAACGATAGTGCTTGCGTCGTAGTTTGCGACCTCCTCGGTAATAAGTGACAGGCTATTCCGGACCAGTCCAAGTTCATTAACAAGCCGGCATGATACGGAAGACCGAGCCTTCAGAGAGCTGGACTGGGCCTCGTCGTCTGTAAATGAAAGGTGCTGAATCTTCAGCAAGTCGATAGCCGTGAAAAGAGCTCTGAGTATACGGGTGTGAAGCCCCAAGGAAAGTGACGTCTCCAGGTACAACGGTTGGTTTTCTAGACGGCGCTCGCTCTCAATCCAAAAGCCTTGCTCTTTGTCGTCAACAGTTACTTTAATGTTTGAGAGGAGAGGCCGAATGTAAGCGCCAGATTCGATCAAGATAGCGGTGGTGCTGTTGATAAGGGGTTGCAGGAAACGCTCAGTTGGAGAGCGAGGCCTGACGTGTAAAGATGCGTTCCGTCGTTCTGCTATGGCGAGCTGATCAAAGGATTCGACAATGGCCTTGAGATCGCCGATCTGTTCAAACAACCCAGTTGTGATGGTGTCGACGTCCAGTTTTTCGAGGGCAGCAAGAGTCTCGTTGAGGCCGTTGAGTAAGACTCCAGCGCTGATGCTGCCGAACGGGTCTGACATTTTGGATAGTGCCCGTTACATGCGGGGTTCGATGGTGGACATGTTCCAGCGTACTTGGTTCAAGGAAGGTGGATTCTCGCAAGGGCTAGCAAGGGACTTGGACGCTAATAACAGAAGTGGTCAAGAACAACCAGGAACAACCGACCACAAGACTAGAAGAAGGGGACTTTGTTTGTCCCAGTCCGCTGGGTCCGCGTGGCCCCTTGAACAGAGCCTCATTCTTTCTTATGCGCTCCGTGGCCAACTGCGGGGTCGAGGGATCGTCAGAGTCGGAGGGTGGACACCCAATCAAAGTTGTTCAGCTCAACATCAGCGTAAATTATGAAGTTAAAGAAGGGAACCGCTGTAGCACCCCGCTGACCCCCCGTCATCTGAGCATGTGGGGCTCCGACCAGGGGGCGGGTAAATCGCTGGTGCTATTGGGGTTCATTGAGAGCCTAAAGTCTCAGTTGTGGTTGTTGGTTGCACAAGCTGTGAATCACTGTCACTATCCGATAACCCCCTCAGCCCAATAGGGCCGCGTGCAGCAAGGCTCTGCGGCTCTGTCCTTCGCTGTTTCGTGTTGAGCGCTTCACCGAATTCAGGAATTATCACAAACAATCTTTTCATATCAAACTGGAGTCCATGGAACTGAGAGGTCTTGGTTCTTGCTGATTAGTTTTCCTTTTTCAATTTACTCATACTAAGCCGCGCTTGCTTCGGGGACCTCCTCGATGGTTCGCGTCTGCTGAAACACGCGCACCCTTTGTCCCTCCACCCCGCCACGATGTCGGTTGCACTGAATCTGACTGCTGGAGGATTCCATGATGGCTTGAGCACCGCAAACCAAATTAGCACTATACGAATTCTGGTCGCCAGTCTTAGCGTTGCCCTCTTCACATACGCCTACTATGCCAGGAGAAATAGGAAAGTTGTAAGTTAGAGGTTGATGACAGTATAATATCAGCTACATGTACCCTTCGTCTTTTCGTCTTGGTGCCCCGCTCAGTGTCCTGCTGACATTGTCCCCCGCGAATAGTTAGAGTCGTCCATCGCCGAACAGCACAACTGCAAACCCGTCATCCCCTATGTTCCCTACAAATGGCCTCTCGCCCTGGATCTTCTCAAGCGTCAGATCGAAATCTTAGCGAGCGATCACGCTTTCGAAGGCTTCACGCCATACTTCAACATTGCGCCCACCTGCTGTATCCATCTTTTCGGCGCAACGGGCTACTTTACCTCCGACCCCGAAAATGTGGAGGCTATCTTGTGCACCAACTTTGACGACTATGGCCTCGGCTCCCGAAAGATGGCCGCCTTCCCGTTCCTCGGCGAAGGCATCTTCAGCCAGGATGGGCCGGCCTGGAAACGATCACGCGAGCTCATTCGACGCCAATTCGTCCGCGTGAATCAGCAAACACCCCAAGCCTTCACGCACCATGTCGCCGAACTACTGTCTCGTATCAATGAAGAAGCCGATGCGAGTGGCCAGGTGGACTTGAGACCTCTTATATTCGAATACACTCTCAACACCACCACGGACCTTCTCTATGGCGAACCCCATAGTAACATGGAAAAGACGCAGCGTGAAGCTGTCAGGAGCAACTTTGACTATGCTGCCTTTGTCTTTGCCATCCGTACTCGTCTCGCAGACATTGCTTGGATCTACAACCCCCCGAAGTTCCGCAAGGCATGCAAATCAGTCCGCGACTGGGCCACATTCTTCGCCGCTCGAGCCATGAAGTACAAAGACGACTTTGGCGAGGACGCGGCCACCGAGAAATACGGCTTCATCATCGATCTTTGGAAGGAGATGCAGGATTTTGAGCTAGTACGCGACCAATTACTCCACGTCTTGATGGCCGGACGGGACGCGCCAGCGAGCCTATTGGCTTGGACTTTGTAAGGCATACGCCATATTTTCTTTTACTTAACCAGTACTTACCCGCCCTTCTCATGACAGCTTTCACCTCGTGCGGAACCGGAACATTCTGGAGCGACTACAACGCGAAATTGCCACAGTGCCCACAGAGGGCGATATCACCCGCGACCGCATCAGGAAACTTCCTTATCTTCGCTGCTGTCTCAATGAGAGTAAGTTGCGTATAGCCTTTGGTAGAATGCATGATCATCTACTTACACACACTTTCAGCTTTGAGACTGTATCCTACACCACCGCTCAATCTCCGATTTGCCAACAAGCCTACAATTCTCCCTCGGGGAGGTGGGCCTGATGGCCAATCTCCAGTATTGTTATCGAAAGGAGCCGGTATTGCTTTCTCAACGTATCACCTGCACAGAAACGAGACTATTTATAGCCCAGATCCAGGGGTCTACCGCCCAGAGAGATGGGAAGATGGGGAGCTAATCAAAAAAGCCAGGCCTGGAGCTGGTTATATTGACTTTAATGCCGGTCCAAGGCTTTGTTTGGGTAGTAAGTCGCTCCGAGTACTTTCTTGCATTCTCTTATTGTGGAGCAACTGGCCGATTGCTGACTTGCCTACAGAGGACTTTGCTTTGATGGAAGCCAGCTATGCTATAATCCGTGTGTTGCAAGCTTATCCTAACCTGCGGCTTGCACCTGGCGTTCCCAACGAGCCTGTCGGTGCAGAGAAGCAGACATACACTGTCGGGTTGTCTCCTAAGGAGGGTGTAATTGTGTCTTTAGGGTAGAGATGTGTGGTCTCACTATGGCCACAGTGTTCAGTGGTTTGACGGTGGTGGCGAGAATAGTTTGGGATAAAATGAGACGGGAGAAGGCAAATTCTATTACACAGCCCATAGCGTAGATGTTAGATAGTCAGTTGGTCAAAATGATAGCTTTTGCCTTTCATCAGGTTGTGCTCCATGTGTCTGGTGTAACTGCAGAAATGCCGCCCACTCTCAGCTACGGACACGGGCTGCTCCATGTTTGTTGCCATTATTTAACACCGTGCATGCGGCATTAAGAAAGACGCCCATGCTACCTAAACAAGTCCTTTACATTAGGTAGACATGCACTGCCACTCGTCTGTTGGTGCCGGAGCTTGCTGCCGCCTGTGTCTACTGGCTCCAAGAACTGTGGTTTCCCCTCCCCCACCCCGCCTACCGTCACCTGGCATTTACGGATCTAAAGCCCTGCTGTTTTAAGTTGTGAGCAGAATCCCACGAACCAACACTGTGGCATATCCAGAAACTCGGGATCCTACCTACTTTCTTCTACCGTCCCTTCCCTTGGTAATAGCCAGCCATGTCCACCAAGAACACATCATTCCCATACCCTACGCTCGAAGCCGAAAGAGACGCCCTTCGTATCCTCACGATAGAGCCTGGAGACTTTGCTGATCCGTTAATATGCACTCTTGATCCCTTCCTTTTCAGCGAGAAGCCCAAGTACGTAGCTCTCTCGTATACATGGGGAAGCTCCTACCCAGACAACACCAAGCTCCCCTTGTCCCGCTCGACAGTGACAACACTCTCTCCGGGACATGATGTCGTCTCCCCACCAGCATCTCCATACCGGTCTGGGGGCAGCGGGTCTTTGACGAATCTACTTCCTCGACAAAGAACAATGACCTCCTTATCACCATCATCCACCCAACCAAACACTGCCCCGTCTCCTCCGATCGTCGTCAACAACCACGCCTTCCACATCCGACACAACCTCCACCTCGCCCTTTTGCACCTCCGGTCCTCCACCCACCCGATCAGCCTATGGGCAGATGCGGTCTGTATCAACCAGTCGGACACAGCCGAGCGCAACAGACAGGTCTCCCTCATGTCCTTCATTTACACCCGCGCCAGCTACGTAGTGGTGTGGCTTGGCGCCAAAAACCACACTACAAACCACCCAGTCTCCTCTTCTTCTCCGGACCCAGCCGTCTATCGTTCCATGTCACTAGAGTGGAAAGCGGGCCAAACTCAATACCTGGCCGTGGGTCTGATTCCCCAGACCACCGCCCCCGGTCACAGTCAGGGTCACGGGCAGGCCAGGACCAAAATACGGTATTCCCTGAAGCCCCCACAGGGAACCCTCATGCGGTTGGCAGAAAGCACGTACTGGACACGGCTGTGGGTGGTGCAGGAGGTGTGCTTGCCGAGGTCACTTCTGGTGGTGTACGGGTCGGATATTTGGGCGTATGAGGAGTTTCAGCAGTGGGTTCAGGTCAACGGCGCGAGGACAGCTGGAGGAGGGCAAAGGCCGCCGCTCCCACAGCATACGGAATCTGAGCCTGTGACTAGTATTCTGGCCCCCATGCGGAGGCTATTGGAGACGAGGGAGAAGAGACATACGAGCATGATGACGCTAGAGAGTTTGGTGGAGAGGTTTGCAGGGAATGAATGCAGTGAGTTGAGAGATAGGATTTACGGGCTGTTGGGGTGTGCGAACGATACACCTACTACTTCGGGGGATCATGGGGTAGAGGAGAGGTTGGGGAGGTTGAGGGTTGGACATGGGTGGGTTTCACCGAGGCCGAGGGAGGTGACCGGATTGCTGAAGGTGGATTACAATCGCTCATTCTACGATCTTTGGAGGAGCGTGGTTGGGTTTGTATATCATCATACCAAGAGCACTAGTAGGAAGACAGAGGTTGAGCACCTCAAGGGTGAAGAGAGGCGAATCACAATTGTCAGGACAGCTGGTATCATACAACGAGCGCTTGGCCAGAAGCTTGGCGACGAACTGCCAAATACAGAACGCCCATCGCGAGATCATGAGTCGATCAAGGCCATTGGGTACATCGCAGGAGAAATCGTTCAACTTGGCCCAGGATATAGCGATTTGGTAGGGTCATACCGTGCACAACAAGAATGGACCGCTTGCTGGGACCAGTTTTACGACAGCGAGGAACTGTCCAAACTGAGGCAGATGGACGAGGAATACATGGTCGAAGCCCTTGATTACGAGGAGGAGGACCTTGGTCGCATTCGAAATATCCCAGACCCATTCGTGATCGGTTCTCGTGTTCCCGCTGAGAGAGCGGAAACGATGGAAGGGTTGACGCCTGCGGGTGGGACAACACGGTCGAACAGTGGTCTGAGCCATTTTATATCTTCAGAGCAGGAGTCATTCTACGTCGCGCCAAATGAAGAAGGGAGGCATATCGATACAGAGGCTCGGATCTGTCTGGGAACGGGATACCTTATCGCTCTCGTGCCCCCAGCAGCAAGGGTGGGAGACATCGTGGTCCGGTTCTGGAATTGCAATGCTGCCATCGTAATGAGGCCGCTAAGCACCAATGTCCCAGACCAAGGTTCCGGTCAAATGTTCATGCTGGTTGGACGAGCAGACGTGGCTGGTTCTGCGGACATTTCGGACAAAACTACGGACGAAATTGCCGCTTCCCCTGAGCACGACGCACACTTCGAACAGTGCGCGGCTCTGCTTGGACCTGGGGGCGATGACGCGTCGTATATTTGCCCAGCTGGATACAGGGAGGGATGTTCCCAGAAAGAGTTGGGGGCTATTTATGTCGATATGGGCTTGAGGACTCTGCAGATGATCACTGCGAATGTTGAGGTATGAATGGGAGAGGTCGGGGGGCGGAATCAAAGGCTTGTCTATTTTGGGATGTCGGAGGAAGGGAGATATTTGATTGGATAGCAGTTGCAATGCATCGTAATTCGTTTCGGGGCTCAATCACGTGGTGGGCGCACCACTTCACGGGATGGTGTGGTGGTACTCTCACTCAACGCTCGCCTGTGACCCTCAGTAACAGGTTGCCCAAGGCGTCGATTTCCAGCCTGCTGTACAGAACGGCGTAAAAAGCAAAATGGGGCATCATAATCGCCACTTTGCTGGCGATCCACACGCTTTGGATGGTGTGTGGAGTCCACCCACGAGTGCGGCCAAGTAAGTGTTGGTGCATGTAATGTAGTTTAATGAGTAATTGCTAACGGAGCGTGGGATAGTTTTTGTGAGGAGGATTACGCAGTCAGTAGATACTTTGCCGAATTCATTAGCACACTTACAAACCTGGCATACGGTAAGTGTACCCCAACCTCTATCTCATCTCGCATCAACTGGGTCTTTGCTAACCTCATCAACCAACTCAGTGTACTATGCGCTACAATACATGTACGGCCCCGGCAGCAGAGGCCTATTCTGTCCCAAATATGACTTCATGTCCATCTCCCTCCTCGTCCTCGGCATCGGTTCCTTTGCTTTCCATGCCACCCTCCGCCAGTCAATGCAGTTCGCCGATGAGCTTGCCATGCTAGGACTTGTCTGGTCTCTGCTCCAGGGTGTTCTCACCATCGGGACAAAGCGAGACAGACTGCTCAACTGGTCCATGGCTGTTGGGTTCCCGCTTTTCTCAGCGTTTTACATCTCGAACGGCAGGATCATCTACCATGCTTCTGCGTTTGGACTGGCGTTGGTTTTGATTACCATTCGCGGGCACTACTTATTTCTGTGGAGGAATCCTCCGTTTCCAGAGGCAAAGCGTGTATCATGGAAAAAAAGAGGGAGAAGAACGCTGTGGTTGTTGTTGGTTGGCTATGCGCTTTGGAATATCGACTTGGAGTTTTGCGCGGAGCTGAGGAGTTTGAGGGCAAAGATGGGGTTGCCTTGGGCGTGGGCTCTGGAGTTGCATGGGTGGTGGCATGTGTTGACTGCTGTTAGTGCTAGTCGGTTTATGGATATTGTGAGGGAGGTTCAGGAGGAGCTGAGAGAAAGTAGTGGCAGGGGGTTGCGAAATGATATCGAAGTTAGGGGTCAGAAGGCCACGAAAAGCCTACCTGAGAAACATTAGATATACCTTACTCCGAGAACAAGGTTTAGCGCCCTATGATGTGACCACGTTGTGAATAAAAAGTATAGACTATTATAAACCTAATACCATGCATCATAGCCTATCGACTTTCTTTCAGCACTCTGAAAAGCACTTTGATACATTTAAGTGACGTAGCAACCCTTACTTATTCATTCACAATATGGGAACTAAAGCCTTTTATATCTTAAGTCTTGTGGTATACAGCTCAAGGTACAGAAAGGAACCGGCGTAACATGTTCCATCTAAATAGTGACAGCGACTCCAATCTTCCAGGCTGCTTTGCAGAGTATGATCCCAAAACGCACTGTCATGGCCGCCACCCTGTGTCATGTAGACACTCACTAGTTGCACAGTTGTAGGCGTCTTTCAAGTTGTTAACCTTTCTCTCACGCATCTTGAAGAAATGACCGTAAAGTAAGCCGATCCTTTCTTATCTTTACGAGTCGCTGTCCGCCACACCACACGCGATGAGCACCTAGACACTGATGTGGACAGAAGCTTGGATCCTCAAGCACCATACATCTTGTTACTCAGGGATTTGGTACACATGCATCCAGAGAAGTCTTAGAGATTCTTTATCACCACTTAATATCCATGTGCTTGTTATCCACGCCTTGTGACCCCGAACACACGTCCTGTAGGAAAGTCAAGTGGGCTTCACCAGCCCTTGGACAGTCAGCGAGCATGCTTCCAACTCACCAAATTGGGCGTCTTCATTTGTGAGCTTGATATGCAACGAGCATAGTGGGTACTTCAACAAATCGGTTTAGTATTTAATGGAATGTAAGGTACGAACCATCAGGCCAAAGTGTATTAATCGACATAGCCAGCTGCCGAAGCAAGAAAGAGGACATAGGCTTGGAAGCCTGGGATAATATTTCTAGGCAGAATGGTAACGTGTCTAGTCGGGTATCATAAAGACATTGAATATTTCAGGAACGGCTTCTGTCGCCAAGATTTTTTCAATACAATTTGCACTGACTGCTGTGGGATTGTGGCTTTGGACAATTTGGGTTTACCAATTCTATTAGGCTACCTGTTTAGTGACGAGGCTATCCCTATTCTTTCACTCTGCCTGTCCTTGCTTGATCAGCGCCTCAAGCTGTACACCTGCCGTGGGTAAGCCCATTAAAACTTGCTTCTTCCGGTTCTGGTAGCTGGAAAGCGTGTGATCCTGTCCCTATTTGCTAAAGGTCTCCCGTAATCCCTCAACCAATGGCTCAAACTCGGACATGTCGCGTGGAAAATCAGCTCCCAAAGAAAGGAGGTATCGTTGCCACTGGTGACTTCCACGAACGATATTGGCGAGATCCTTTCGTCCTAGTCAATCGAACATCTCGACAAAGCGTAGCTCTTCCTTGGTCAGACGGTTGCTTCCTCTGTGGAAATCACAAACGGGCCACTGAAAATTATTGAAATAAATTGAACCTATGTTGTTCCAAGCCCTGAACTCCAGCCCTTGTCACACCAGTCGATGATGGTCGCGATGTTATGATTCCCGTCGACTAATATGTGGTCCCCTTTTTCTGTTCTTCGGTTAGTAAACGTACGGCGAGACAAAGCGTCGAGGAACAAAATACACCTCCATCAAAGTGCTTCAAATGAAAAGGACTGGTTCGAGAAGCTGACTTGGCAATCAGCTCAGGAAGCCCCTGTAAACGCCAGAGGAATGAGAGGTAGTTCTCCAAACGCAGACTGCTGACCTCATTGGTGGCAAGCAACCAGATCTGACGGTCAATGATGGCGCTATACGCAGCTTCAAGAGTATCAAAGGAACACAGTGTCTGACGCGGCGTCTTGAAGCAAGCAACCTGTGCAAACCCACCGACATTGACTTGGAGCGATAAACCGGAAGACAGAATAAGAAAACCAGTACGCGAAAATGGATATTTCTCAAGTTCAAGGAATATATCCGCCAGTTGATCCATAGCCCTGGTTCTCTGCTCCATAGTGGTTTGGCTCCAGTCCAACGGTTTGCCCGCCCTTTTTTCCATCAATATGAACGAAGTACCAACTTGGTACTCTGGCGTAGACTTCAATGCGTAAGCATAGATGTGCGGTGCTAGGACTTTGGTATCTTCGAGAAACTGAAGTTTAGCGACTTCACTGAGGAAGATGTAGTCTTGAACTGGCCTAGGGGGAAGTTGGGGATCGTCGAGACGGATACGGGTAAGCCAAACTACACTGTATTGGAACTCGATGTCGACATGGCAGTTCTGTTCTCACATTAACATGCGACGACGTTTATTGGGGGAGCAGAACCGTCGAGGGCAGCGATCTTGCACAGTGTGCCTTGTTGGGAATTGCTTGCGACCGCTTCTAGAGCCTTAGCGATGATCCCGACTAGCAACATTTCGAGGTATCGTCTCTTAGCCATGTCGTGCGCCTGATAATAGGCGCCCTCATCATCTTCCTGAATCCTAGATAGTTAGAGGCTAGTCAACACGTAGCTTCCTAGAGGTACTGCAAACCATGGTTGGGCAGTTGTGAAAGTCAGCGTGGACATGGTCTACACCGACGTGGCTTCCACAAATAATACAGCTTCCAAAACCTCGTTCAACAGGTTTCCCGCATGCTTCGATATCGCACTGTCAGAGCATCATGTCGAGTGTAGTAAGATAGATATGGCACCCAAATGATGAAACTCTCTTGGATTGGGCGCATAAGATATTTACTTTAATACGATAAAGTCCTGGTCTGCACGGGCACAGTACATACCTTACATTTGGGGACTTTATTCAAACTTTATGGGTGGATAGCAGATTGGTAGGTAGGTATTTAGCTAACAGCCACCGCAATCGGGGTGGTGGAATGCTAAACTTGATCGATGGTTTGGATTAAAATTTCCATTCATGTATCTGACCTTCACATGGGCTGATAAGAACATAAACCTCTATTCCACCTTCTCGACACTTTCTATTGTCATCACTCTCCGTCTCATAGCCATCACCTTCCATGTAAAACTGGTAAACCAATCAAATAATGTGATATCAACCGATAGCAAAGCCGGAAATGAAGAGTCAAACAACTCCCTTTTATTTTTTCCCCCCTTTTCTTTATGTCAACGGGACAACCCACCCCATCCCCACCACCAAGAAGTCCTGCCAAGACGGTCACTGACTCATGAGTCGGACACACACGAAAAATTTCACACTCATAACCTTACCCTCTCAACTCTCATAACATCACAAATAGTGTCAGGCTAGATGGCCGAGCGGTCTAAGGCGCCACGTTAAGGTTCTTCAAAAACCCTTAATCTCAATTCCTCTTCCAGAGTTCCGTGGTCTCGAAAGGGGCGTGAGTTCGAATCTCACTCTAGTCAAACATATGCACCTACAGTTTCAGTTCTCTTTTGCTTCTATGACGATCATATCTTTCTCTTTTATACATGGGGCTTGTGATGGCTATACTTGACCCTAGTTCCCCATGTTAACCCTAGTAGGGCTTGAACCTACTCTGGGTTTAAGTAATAGCCCCACAAACTCCAACTCACCTCTACAAACAGACCTATCTCGTGTTTCAACTCCGAGATCTATCAGATCATCAACACCTTTTTTTGCCTCAGCTGATCAATCTTCATTCTCCACACCTTGCTCATGTCTAATTCACATCTCACCGATCTTGCAAACCGGAACCCTCAGAGGTCAATAAGCACATAAGCTTGAATAATACTAGAGACTTACTATCCAGGTACCGTCCGCGTAGTGCCATCTTTAGCCAACCACCAGTTACGTTTTCCCACTCATTAGGCGTCACGACACTTTCTTCAATCTGTATGCAGATAATCACAGTGGGGAAAAACCTCTCTGCCTAGCTAGCCTCTTTGTATGATCATCGAATTATAAGTCTTGAATGTCTCGTAATTTGCTAAACCACGTGTCCTACGGTGGACCCCATTTTGGAGAAAAGGAAGATGAGACGTGGCGGTGCCTGTATCATCAGTCTCATACTTTGCTGGGAACTCACCGAGCCTTGAAAATGCTAAGAGTGAAAAAGTCTCACACGTCAACGGCTCCCAAAATATCAAAGTCATGGAACCCCCTCTGTGATTATTTTTGCCCAAAAGTGCAGTATATTCACACACTGATGTTGCACAGCAGTTCCTTTTTACCATCAATGAGGGGCGGCGGCACGTCCCGCTCATCAGCTTAGCTTACCTTACCTAAGGTACGCTGCGCCCCGCTGACTTTCTGTGGCAGTCCTGCGGCTTGGTTGCTTCGTACAACTACCGGGGCTCGATCTCTAGTATTGTTGTTCGATCGTAGATATGTGTGTGTCTTATGGGAGGTAACTGAAAATAGATAGCTAGTTCCTACTGAGCCACTGGGGGTGCTATCACACTATTTCATTCTTCATGGCGGACCACCCCCGAGAACTGTGAGGGCCCAGTATTTGTTTGAGGTGATACAGTAGCACCGCAGAAAACGATCCTGCATGCAGGCAGTGACTGAAATGTCTACATGTAGTACAGGCGCACAATAAAGCACCAAGGTAGTGGGTATCGGGCAGTAGGAAGCTAAAGTAGATATGAAGACTACCGAGACCTAAAGACGATCGTGTCCAGCATCAAACAAGATCTTGCGCGCAGATGCACATCCTGGACACGTGCAGTCTGGTGTACACTAGCACTGAAAGGTATGGTGATGGTATGAAAAGCCAAGATCAGAGATACCAGAACGGTTTGTCTGAGAATCAGAATCTACTCACCACTAAACACAAGCTCCTCGACGGTGTGCCCAGACCGGAGGTATTACCCTGCCGGAAAAAAAGTCTATCACGACGAGAAATGCAAGAAGGCGCCCTGTTTTAAGGAACTAGGCTTGGCATCTGTGGGCAGAATGCCGAATTGCCGATATGCCCAAGACAATTGCTCCATATCATACAGGCCTCTACGAGCAATGAGGTGTAGACCAAGGTGACGGCAGTCGGTGTATCTGATCACTGACAGACCGTGCTGTCGCCAGTCACTTGAACATGCGAGATGTCCATGAATACCATAGATCGTTTGCATGTCGTGGTCTCATGAGAAGGACGGGAGCAGTTCATAACAGAAAGGAGAAGGTGATAGGGCGGGAGCTTTCCGTGTCTGGTGAGTCCACCGCTAGACTGACGTTATGGCGGCCCGTTCGGGGGCGAGGTAAATTGTGTAGCGGGGAAAGCAGCCGAGACGGTGACACGGTGTAACCAGCGACTGGTGTCTGAAAGTTGATCGCGCGTCAAGTTGCTGGGGAGAAATTGAGTTGCGGACATCGGCCTGGATGATCGACGGTTGTGGGCACAGTGCGAGTCGTGACGGAACTGAAAACCCATTTGTGCAATGTCTGGCGTGTACATCGTATCCATGATATATTACTGTCTTGCTACACGTGTAGATGAGGTGCTCATCGGTTTCCATCTGGCATTCCCCTGAATCAAGTTCCGCACAGGTACGTGTTGCTGTGGTTTTTTGCACGGCTACGTTGCCCGGTGCTTGGGTATACACGTTGCGTGGAAAGCAGGTCTCCGAGGACATGTCGCTAAAGGCTAAACGATCAGCAATGGTTGGCGTGTCTTGTTGAAGCGTTTCCAATAGGGCACGTTGACCCCATGGGTGTTGGGGGTCCTTGTCGAGAATGCCTGGTATCTGTGAGCGCCTCCTGGCCTCCCTTCTCCAGTTTAACCCACATTAATTGAGATACTACGGAGCTTCGGTATGTGAGTAAACTGAAGGACTTCTGTGAGAGACAAACCATGTTACCAGTGCTTAGAGTGGTGTTCGGACGCATCAAGCTCCTCGCGTACACCAGCACTGTGCGAAGAGGGTTTTCAGGGTCTTATCCCGGTTCCCACGGACTCGATTCGTCAGCGCCGGTGGTGGAAGAGACAACGGTATGGACGGTCCCAAAACAGGGAATGACGACTGCAAGGGTTTGGACATGTCCATTGAGTGGTCACAGCGCAACCGTGCTGTGCCGTCTGTGATTTCTCCTATTCTATCCTCGCCATTTTATTTCAAGAGAGGCACAGCTGCTGACTGGCAATGCCTTGGTTGATTCTGGTGATTATGAGATTATGAGCTTGTCGGTCTCAGCCGACGGGGAGAGACATGATCGGATCGAGAGCTGGCTGTCCGGTGACACTAGATAGCCACACGACGGCCGCATAATAGCGGAATGTAACAGTAAATTCATGATGCAGCTTGGAGAGGGCGAGCAATTTAAAGAACTCGGAAGAAAGAAGAAAGGGAATTTTTTTTTGATGCGGACTGACATCTGCAGGGTAATAATGTACCTGTGATGTGCCCTGATGTGTCGAAGCAAAAAGGAAGCTGAGCGGTGCCGGATGAGGGGGTCGGCAGCCAGCAGGGCTGGTGGAGACAAATGGCATTTCACTTGTTGGGCGTGAGGAATGGGATTCCTGTGAAATCTGCAGCCATTTCATCATGGGAACTGCACTCTACTGACCCCTGTCAGACCTTGGGGGTTGCGGTGGGGTTAAGGTGGGGTGCATGCCACGGCCAATCAAGGTGCCTGTCCACTGCGGTGGACTGACGACATCATGCTGATCCCCAGTGCTGTGGATGCATCTGGTTTACCACCCTGGAAAAACCGACCACCGGAAAAGCAGGGGACCACTGCCTGAGGCAGAAATGCCCACTCGAATTCGGCGGAGACGGCCATGGACCCGCACATGTGGCGCCTGGGGAAAGCATCAGAGACAAGACACCCACAGGTGCCACGAGAACGCCCAAATCGAAATCGGCTGAGCCTTCCTTGCCATTGACATCTCCAGCCGCCCGTCAAAGGTCTACTACTAAACATATTCAAGACCTAGCGGAAAAGCCTCGTATTCACACGACTCAACGACTCGCTCGCGCGGCTAATCGTCAGTCCTTCATAACTTCATTACTCCTTCCGATCGACGTTTCGCTTTCCGCAGCAAGCAACTCAAAACAGGTCCCCGGCCCTCCGCTCCTTGTGACCACACCGAGCCAGCGAGCTAGATACCCCTCCCGCCCCCTCTTGCGCGAACAGCCAATTCGCCCGCCCTCAGACGCCGAGAAAATCCACCACAGCAAGGCACACGTCTCGCTGATCGCGGGAGGAAAAAACAGGACGCTCGCTCACCTTCTGTCTCCTGACCAGCCCGCCAACCTCTTAGCTTTCCCGACTTTCGCAAACAAGCTCTCCAACGGTAGTGGAGGCAGTCTTTTTACCGGAAGTTTCCGCCTGGTCTTCTTAGGGCGTGACACATCTTAATTGCGGGCTGGTGTTGGTCCCCTTTTTTGCCCTCGCACCACCCGCTGGGACCCACGACATCCACGAGTTGAACCCACGACGACTGCCCTCGACCCACCAGTGCGCCAGTGGTTCGCTGCCGCCTCCCTGCGCTACCCTTTTTCCAAAGCAAACACACCCTCTCTTGTTCCCACCCACCAGAGTTGTGCTGCATCTTCTTTTCCCTCTGCCACTCCCTCCCGGCCTTCGCTCCGCTTCCCCCAGCGCAACGACACTCCAGCCCTGTGCCACTCAGGCTGGCGAATGGTGGCAAGAGCAAGGCAGCCTAAGCGACGGTGAAGGAGGAGCTGGCTTTTCTTGATAGCTTTTTTTCACCTCTATTACATACATACACGGCTCTACCAAGGCGGCCCATCCCACACTAGCCCAACATTCTACACACCGCTCCCTTACGACTTGACTAGCAACCCATCAACGAAAATTGCGCACCCACTCGTCGACGGATAGCAAAATTCGATTTGACGCATTTACATGATGGGTGACCTTAGTCCGCAAAAATCTCAGAGCCCAGACTGGTCGGATTCAGGATCTGGGACGTCGCGCGACCATGTCGATGTTCTTCATGGACCCGTTCCAACACGACCTCGTCTCCCCAGTCGAAAGAGCAGTGGCACCATGATTGTATCTCGCGATTCTGCCGTGGGCCCGATCGAAACGAGCTTCGCACCCGACGATGTGAGGAGCATGAGCCCGAGGAGGACGAGCGAGGACATTGAGTCTCTCGGCAAAGAGGCCAGAGAAGAGCTGCAAAGGTGAGTCCTGGCGGCACATCAAGAGAAGAAACAAAAACAATTGAGCTGAACGTAGGCTAACGGTGTCGCAGGCACGCAAAAGCGCTTCAGGACTCATTGATTGTCTTGTTCAACCGAATAGAAGCCGTCAAGGAAGAACACGACAAGCTCGACAATCACAACAAATTTCTGCAGAAATACATTGGCGATCTAATGACGACGAGCAAAATCACTGCCTCGAGCAGCCGCGCAAAGAAATAAACCAGTTGCTACACTGGAATGCGCACGATGTTGGGATGGAGGATGGTGGACACGAGGATGTCGTGAGCGCCCGATAATGCCGTTACCGCCACCAGGCAAGAATCATTCTGGCACAGCATGGGCAGTAACAAAAGCCTCGGGCACCTTGAACCATTTTCTCAACAAGAAAGAAGCAACGACATCCGGACAGAGGGGAGATATGGGCCACCTCACTTAAAACAAGTCATAAATTGGGAATGCTTACAGGAATCGGCGTTTGCTCGCGCCTTTGGCGCTTTTTGCTTTTATTTTGAACGATACCACGACGCGCATCTCGGTTTGGCGGCTCATGGGATAAGAAAAGAAAAGAGACACATGACATCCCCTGGTTTTTCAATGGCAGCCCGGGATGCCTTCAGAGCATAGAGAGGAAGCTTCTCTGGCAAAGCGAGCGAGGCAAACAACAAGCGCTCTGTATACTGGACTGGGATCAATGGGGCTGTGACTTGGGGAGCATTGGGGCAAATTACATGATAATGGCGTTTTAATATTGTTTTCTCTTTTGGTGGGATTCCTTCTTTTATTGTCTTTTTTACTTTACCTTTACTGGAGAAGAAAACTTCCCACTTCGTTCTTGTTAACTTGCTATTATTCTGGTGGAGGAAGTTTTGGGACTGTTTTGGGTGGAAGCTGTGTAGATAGTATATCATTACCTAGGTACCTTAGGTGTTGTTGCTGTTGCTGTTGCCGTGGTGTCACCTGACGTTACAAGGCAGGGCAAGACAAGAAGGAGCAGGGCATCGCTGTTGAGAAAATGATCAGATGAACTTGCTTACCTTACTATTTACAAGGCAGTCCCATGCGCAACATTGCGGAGGTTAGACTCCATACGATCAGTTTTAGCACTGGTATCCTGGGAGGGCTGGATTCCCGAGAAGCTGGAACACGCGATGGTCCCTGCGTTTGATGCGATGCAGAAAAGGTCACGAGCTTTTGCCCCTGTGGGTTGGGCTATTTCGGCATTGGGGTGACGTCATTGGGGGCTGAGGTTGTTACTCAGCGGGATGAGGCTGGAGGAAGGCTGAATTGAGTTTTGAGTTGAGAGGGTGGCTGAAACAGATGGGTGTCTGCTTGAACCGTCATTATCTACGGCTGGCTTGAAGAGTATGATGAATATTGACAGTGGTGATAGTGATTCATGGGTTTCCTTTAGGGCTGGCCGTTGAAAGAAAGGTCAGGTATGCATTCCGCTGTGGCTTGCCTTGCGGGTATGATTTTGGGCGTTTGTGGCGCTTGCTGGCTGCATTTCAACGATCAGGAACAAGGAACAAAGCCGTTCAGCAGTCGGCCCATTGTTCCATGAGTCAGGGCATGGGGGGATGGATGAAATGATAGTGGGAATTACTTGATCAAAACAAGGTGTTCGGAAGTGCTTAAAGTGGCGTTGTAGTTGTTGGTGCCAAGGTGGATGACCTCAATGTTCGTTGCTGACCACAGCGGTTGAGGAATTTGTTGTGTACGGGGAGAGTGATGTTCATAAATGACTGTGCTGAGTGGGATGGGTAACGACAAGCCAATCATCATGAGAAGCTTGTTGACAGCCCGCGTGGCGCAATTGGTTAGCGCGTCAGACTTTTAATCTGAATGTTGCGAGTTCGAGTCTCGCCGTGGGCGTCACAAAGCATTCCTCCGCACACAAGCCAGTAGTGTTATTGGAAACTTTTGTAAATTTTTGTTCCTTTCTACTCTTTTGCGAGAGTTGGTGAAATTTGTGACTGGTTTACGAGGTTTGCAGTTGCCGGGGTTGCATTGTCTTTGCTAACCGAACGCTTGTTCCAAAAATTGGTTGGGATACCTTTCCGCCATAGCGAGGAAAATATTTGGTGTTGATGCAACTGCATTGTCAAGACGGGCTTTGACAATGGTTTGTGTGGAGTTTGGAGGGCTGCCTTATTATTAGGGTTGGGCGCTGCTGGGTGCCTGATTCTCAACTACGTATGATAGGGACTTAGAAGCACCATAATGCAGAGCTATGTTGGGCCCAACTGCGCTCCTTCCTTTAACCGCCCTGCAGGACCCATCAGCAACTCGATAGAACCAAGATGGCCAGCCCTAACTTCAGGATTGCAGCTCAACTCTACGACCCCATCCCTCTTCCAATTTCCAGTCAAACTAGTGACAACTCCTTCAGTATCCGCCTCATTTCCGTAATATCACAACCAGGCGAACCCATAAACTGTCAGCTCTGGGCAGCTCCTTTCCACGGGGCGGCAACGGCAGGATATTTCGCTCTGTCGTATGTCTGGGGCGATGCGTCCATTACCGAGGAGATCACGGTTAACGGACTGCCTTTCCAAGCAACGAGGAATCTTGTCCTTGCGCTAAAATGGTATTCGAGATCCGAATATGTGTCACATCCGATTTGGGTTGATGCCGTTTGCATCAACCAATGCAACATCCCGGAGCGCAATGACCAAGTCCAATTCATGGGCTCCATATACACCTCGTGCTGGGAGGCACTATGCTATCTCGGGCCCGACGCTGATGAGAAAGACGCCAAACTATTTCACCTGATCAGCGCGCTTTGCCAGGACCTTGACCACCCGGACATGCAGAGCGAGAACCCCAGCTTGACACCCCTGAAAGATTCATTCTATTCCACTCTTGTTGGCAATCTCGGCAGTGTTACTTCCCTCCTCAGAGCTCCTGTCTTTCAAGACCGTGTCTATTGGACCCGTGTGTGGACATTTCAGGAGGCTGTTCTGTCGCCGGCAGCGCCCCTGATCATTGGTGACAGTGTGTGCTACATTCAGGATATCGAAAGGATAGCAAACTGGGTGTGCAGCGACCGTATTTACTCTATTGTTCGGTCGAATATGGTGCCAGAGGGCGTTGATGCCAAGGTTTGGAAGCTGGTTGCCGGCGTCTTACTCGATTTAGAGTCCGATACCTGGCTTGCCGACATCATTCTCACTCGAAAGCAATTACAGCTTCCCAACACGAAACCTTTCACGCGGTTATGCTCACTAGTTGTACGGACTGCAGTTCGAAACTGTTACGACGCAAGAGACAAGCTGTACGGTCTGGCTGGCATTATTGATATTGGTATCAAGATTGACTACGACAGTCCCGTGGCTGAAGTCTATATGAGTTTTGCTGTCAACCTGATTGGGAAGACCGATGACCTTTGTCATATGTTTCTTACGAATTCCAACGGACAGGTGGACTCGAAATTCGATATTCCATCATGGGTTCCCGATTACACATGTACCAAGAACTTTCCACTTGGGAACTACCACTACGCCAATCAGTACGCGCCCTCTACGGCCAAGTCCATTCTCGTCGACGGGAAAACTGTTCAAGTCCGCGGCGTTGTGATGGATGCGGTCGATGACGTGCTGCCCTACAGTCCCCGACCTACCGGTGTTACAAAGCACAGCGAAATCTGGCAGCAGTCACGGATAAGTACTGTCGCGCAGTCCCTTCTTGGTAAAGATGCCAGAAACATTCTCTCCGAAGTCTTGACCGCACCGCTTTACATCAACCCCAAAACCGGCATTCCGTTACTGCAAGCTGTACTTCGCCTCCTGTCAGAAGAGACAGATATTCGGTACGGCGTCTTTTCTACCGAGCCAAACTCTACCGTTCGACCGGAGACTCTCCCAATCCTTGTCGATGCTCTGATGGCAGACTTACCTGACGAAGAGCCGCTCAAGCAAATGTGGGATGGTCAACATGGGGACGTGACCCTAGAGAAAGCGAAAGAGATCTTGAGACAGATTCTGGACGAAAAACGGTTGGAAGACCTCAACCTGTCAGAGGTGATCTCTGTTGCTAGGGTAGCTCATGACGCGCAGCATTCTGCCCGTGACTTGGAAATGAGGAGGAACCCCTTTGTAGAGACTCCTCTTACTGTACCATTTCACACCAAGACGGGGTATATCGGGTATGGAATACACGGTATGCAAAAGGGGGATCTTGTTTGTGTTTTGGGGTCTTGTTCTCTGCCTGTCGTTTTGAGAATGGTCGAGAAGGGGCAGTATAAGCTGATCTCGCTTTGTCATGTCATCGGTGCTAAGAATGGTGAGGTTTGGGGTTGGGGCCGGGAGGTGGAGGAGTTCGGGCTTGTTTAGCAGAGAGGAGAGAATGTACTTTCTTGAACGCGAATAAAGGCAAAAAAGGCCTGCAAAAGAAAGCAACGCTGAAAAACACAAACGCTTGCGACGGGCCAGGAGTCGAGCTTGGATCTTTGCTCTAACTCGAGAATGTAATAACCGCTATACTACCACGCTACGGAATTATTGCCAGAGAACTACAGGCAGAGAAATGCAATCAAGTAGGCATTGCAGCCTATTGTGCGGAGGGATGATGAAAGTGGCGTTCTCGTGGATGCTTTCTGTTGAACCTTTAAAAAAAGCGCGGTTTTACAACCCTTACAGATGCGTCTTGATGAACCATGAATACGTACCTTCGGTTGTTGAGCCCCAAAGGAATAATGAGGGCGCGTCTTGGTAGCGAGACAGCCACGGTGAGATGCGCGAGGCTTGTAGTTTTGAGCTTGTCCAACCAACTTGACTGATATGCCAAAACAGCAGTCATGCTGAGGACAAGGTCAGCTCTTGACTAGATGTGCCTTGTCTTTGACGAGCCAACATCTTGGACTTTCGATGGACGTGAACTGTCATAGCCGAGACTTGAGCCAAATGGCGTTTGAGACTCTGGCGATGGCTTCAAGCCTTGACTGTCAGATATGAGTGGCTTTTTATCTGTGCCGACAGGCACAAGGTATCCACTTAATAGGAATCGTCCAGGGATTACGGACAAGCGATCATTTATCCCGAGCCGGAGCGAAGCGAACAGACAAACCGATGCGATCGGCGATTTCTGGGGAAGAATCCCTACTTCTGTCACTCTAATTCAGTGCTGTCCGAATTATTTTGCAATGAACAACAGTGTAAAATTATATCATACCTACCTACTTAGTACTGATTAGCATCAGAATAGGGAACCGCTACTTCACCACTGGGTAACAAAGCGATACTCAACGCCCCAATCAAGTCTAGGCGGCCTTAAATCTCATCCACAACGACCAAGTTGTAGGTCCCAGCTTATTGGAGCACGCCATGTCCTGTGCGTTGCTAATAAAGAAAGCGATAGACTCCGATTTAAATATCGGTTTTATCTTGAAGGAGGAGGATTGGCGGCTTCTTGAGGAGTTGTACATGAGATTAAGCTTAAGGGGGTTTGATAACATCTGCCAAGGGAGAGCTTCGTTTCTTGTAGGTGGTCAAACAAACTGGAAAAGGCCATCAGAGTCTCGACCTGATAATCCATGACAGGAATCTAGACCAGGCTCCCCGCCTCAGTGGGTATATCCATACAGAGACCAGTCGGGGGGTAATGTCGGACAAGCTCCTCCGAACGACAATGGGGAGCCCCCTCCGCATAACCAGAATCAAAACCCTGGAAGTAATTAAGGGAAGTACCGAGACGGGAGTATGGGAGCTAAAGTTGGTCAAGGATGTTGCTGTTATTTTGTCCTTTTCTTTTCTTGTTACGTCACTGCATAAGAAGCTGCCAGTGAGTTGAACATGGCGGACACATTGATACCCCAGGACTGCAGCGAAGTGGACGGCTTTATTAGCTTCTAGTTAGACTTGGTTGCATAATCTAAGACGTGTGTTCCTGACCCGCACTTTGGACCCGGCTAGCCTAGAAGAACCTCCAGATGGAATCAGGTCCCTTCGCCTTCTTGAATGCTCCATACCATCTGCATAAGGGATACAAGATCGCCAGTAGCAATCCCCAGGTAAGAAAGAAGCCCCATAATTGGTCAACACCGAGAGCTGGTTGTTTGCTGAAAGGATCGCTGACCTCTCTGCCAATCAGCGCAATGATGGGGACCGATAAAACCCCTAGCGCAAAGATGTGGATGATATAGAAGAACAGCGCCGAAGTTCCGTAGACCAAGAGGACGTGAAAAGCCTTGCTCATAAAGAACGGAGGAAGAGCGCTGAAGAGTGCCAACAAGAAGTGGTTCCCTGCCATGGTGAATGCCCAAAAGGCCACATCAGGGGGGTACTTAGTTAGGTAAAAGAAGGACTTGACCGAGGCAAGATATTGGTCCACACCATGCTGGTGCTCCGCCATGTTCAAGCACCCTTCAGACAAATTTCCGAAATGGAAGAGCCTGGTGAACACAAAGACAAGTGTGAACCCTAGACCGGCAAGAGCATTTCCCAGTGTGATAGCCTTAGCACCCCAAGCCCGCGCCAGGATGATTCTCCCATAGAGCAATCCCAAGACCGCGAACGACATCCATGCTAAAGGCGGAAACCCAGACTTGACTCTTTCGTCCATGATAGGGTAGAACCAAATTTTGATCCAATCACTATCGGGCAGCTTCGGGGTTGGGTCAGCACCACATTTCCCTCCAGTAGGGCTCAGCCAAACATTCCACCAGATCATCACCGCCGCCCCAATCGCCAAGAAGACATTGTGAATATGCCACGAGATATCCGCCGCCCTGATGATATCCACATCGAGCGCCATCTCCTCTTGCCCATGCAACCGCGGCTGCGGCCCAGGAAGTAATGGCTCGGTCACATCACCTTTCTTGCCTAAAGGCAGCTGCTTCAACACCGCAAACGCCAGTAACCTTTCCGTCTTGGCCACAGCCATCCAGGTCAAACCAGCCAGGAGGTAGTCCACCGCCAGACTGAACAAGACCATGTTCAAGAACCACACCTTCCCACCCGAGACCCCCAGCCCCATGAGCGTGGATATCACCGTCAAGACCACCGCTCTGACCAAAAAGTGCCAGCCTAACTGCTTGTTTGTCCATTTCTTGTCTGGTGGGCGCGAAGTCCGCGATCTGCCAAAATATACCACCCCCATCCCGAGCAAGAAAGTAAACCCCGGCGCGCAAAGGTGTGTTAAGGTTCTTATGACGTAGGCAGCCGGGCGGTTCCATTCGTGGACGGGTGCTGCGTCGTTCTCTCCGTCAATGGCGGTACCGTGGGGCCAAGAGCGAAGCATCAAGGACGTGTGATCGAGAGCCATGAAGACCATCAGGAGACCCCTAAGGAGATCAGGGGCCAAGGCGCGGGCTGGTGCTGGTGGTGGCGCGGAGGCTGGAGGCGCCCTAGAAACAGAACCGTAGTTGGGGGCGCTTTCTTCATCTTGACGGGAGGGGGCGAGGATGGGACTGTTGTCTGGTTCGAAGGATGTTTCTTGGACGGCAGGGTCTGGTTGCGGTGGCAGCGTGAGGGTGGGCGTTGATGGCTTCATTGTATGGTTGGAGGTGGGACGCGTGTCCACTGGGCAGATTTGTTGCTGGCGCGCGTGCGCCAAGGCAAAGACCTGGTAAACGCAGCGTTGAAGGCGTGACTTTGAAGATGTGGATAGTGTTTATTGGAGGATTACTGTTCTCGGAAGCGTCGGGAGTAAATCGTTGTCTGAGACAAGCATTTGATCTGTTTGTCTGTTGGCAACGGCGAACCAGAACCTGCAGCGTGCCGTCATCAGGACAGCTGCAGAGCTTTGGCCAATCGGCGTAGTCGGTGGCTGTACCCCGGATTTTAGGGCTGAGGTGGTTTCGCTTGGCAGTGATTTGCTGGAAATAGAACCCTAACCCTCATACAGTCTTCTTGGACGCTCCGTCCTTCAACTAGGTTCCTGGAAGAATGCAATCACAAGCGGTCTGCCAGTGACTATGGCGCAGTAGCATGGGAACGTGGCATCCAGAAAACTGGGGTGTGTGATATCTCTCAAGTTAATTGTCATCCTCCACCTCAGAAAGCAGAATGCTGACTGTGTGACAAGGGCTGGAGTTCAGGGCTTGGAACAACATAGGTTCAATTCATTTCAATAATCTCCAGTGGCCTCAAGATCCTTTGTAGGGAATCTTTTTGTCCTACTGCTCTGCTCTTCTGCTCATGTATTTATCTCTCTCACGGTCCGTGCTGCCTGTGGCTTGTTTGCTCGCCTTACTTTCCAACAACTGGCTCAGAACGTGTGACAGACTGGCCGAGCGTGCAATCGAAGTGCATCGCAGTTCAAATTGACCCTCACACGACACAAGTGCTTGTTGCTGGTTCTGAAGCACTGTGCTTTGGAATTTGAATGTGATCTTTGCTCGGTGAGAAGGCTTCAAGCATATTGAAGCAGCATGGCGGTACAGACAGAAACAGTGATGGCTGGGCCACCACCCAAAACCTGCCAGCATCACTGCATCCACATCAGGCTTTTCTTAATCAGAATGAAGACGTGGAATTCGACTTTGACTTCAACCACCACCTGACCGGCAAAGGTGGAGATATTCTAATGCAGCATTCCTATCATACCGGTCACTCGTCGATCCTCAAACTGAAAGTCGACAACCAGCCTGCCTCAACACATCTAAACGAATTCGCCTCACCAGAGAGCCTTTCCAGAGCCTGCTACAAGAGTGACTTCCTCGCTCCCTGACAATTTCCTCTCCGCCGATGAGAAAATGCCCATTTCGCAGATGTGAACGTCGAGAATGTCTTCACAGCCCGGCAATGTGACTGCGACGGCAAGGGCAGGCGCTGCAACGAGAGATAGGTATGGAATGTCAAAAGACGCAGAATTTCTGATGCAACTGAACATGACATATACAAGGTCCAATCTTTGAATTATATCTTGAAAGATATACTATCTCAAATTCAACATCGAGAATGGTGAGGCATGTTTTTTGTCATGCACGACGCCAGTGAAAACTGGAGTCGATAGGCTCATGCACTTAATACCTTCCCGGCAATTTCCGAGGGTTCGTGCTTTTAAGTCTCGTTTTAAGGTAGATGCGATACTTAAATTTGTTGTTGGTAGAATATAATTGTTTGGATAATCGTGCCTGTCTGCTTATGTGTCATGACCTAGACGTGCACGCAAGTGGGGCGGACGCCCCGACCAATCAAGAAATTGTCACGACCAGAGGAACAAGATCACCAGTGATAATTCCCCTGATCGAGTGATAATCGGGGCATATATACGGAGAAACTAGATAACTTGTAGATAGTTCCGCAGTATGCAATGCACATCGTGAGTTCTTAGGACCAAGCGCTTACGAGACAATTGGTGGTACCTTTTAGCTACACCGAACCGTTATTTAGAAGCAGCCTTCAACCCAGTATCCCTTTCAGAGGTTCTGATCAGGGGTTCGTCACATTATGGTAGACCTTTCCCTCAGTGTGTGAATGACCAGGCTTACTGCACACACCATAGCACCGAACCTTCGTGCGGGGCCTCCTGCACCGTTACCATCTGCTTGTGTTCCTTGCACTTCCTCCCCACCCATGGCCTTCTGGTTTAGTAAATGCTTTGCATCTTGTACAATAAGTCATCCTCCGAGTCACACACGTATAAAAAAAATCTTTGGTTCTCTGGCGTTTGCTCAATGCCTCGTTGGCCATATTTTCCACACCACTCAATCTCGGTGGAAAATCTCACGCGGATAGCTCAATAATATAGTGAATAATAGCCTCCTCTTCTGATTGGGTGAGCTTTCTTCAAATTGGGCGTGGTTTCGCATCGTGTAGGCTTGCCGATGCGGCGACGCCCAGTGTTCTACGGTCGACTCCGTACATTGTGGCTGCAGCTCATTCGCTTAGATTCCTGTCATTTTGAAGAGCTTGGGGGGCTAAAATTATCTGGTTGTCTTTTGAAGTACAAGACATCTTAGATAGTAGAGGAAAGCCGTTGTTGAGTGCAAAGGTGTCGCATCGCGTAGAAAGTAGGTCACTCGCTGATAATGTACGTTAACCCTTTTGTTGACGTGTTTTTAAAATTCTGCCTGTTCTGATTGTTTGCTGTTGTTGGAGTGCCAAAGCAACGACTGGGCTGATCTCATCTTGATTGTTTCTTCTCTAAGAGAAGTCTCTGCAGTCTCACTTGTGGAGAGTGCTGGCTGGAATGACATAATCATGTGGAGGGTTAGGATCTACTGTACCCTCCAACAGCTGTCACATCCAACCTTCTCACAACCAACTTCGTCAAACATCCCTTCTAATCTGGCGCATTCCATTAGACCATTGAAAATTTTTGCGAACGATTCCAGTCATCATCAGCCTCAGCCTTCTAGAACTCGCCCCCAAGATATAAACATGGACGACGATGACTCCCTATGGGTGGCTCTGAAATCAGCTATTCACCCCCCGAGCCAGTGCCCATCGCCTCTGAGCAAGAATTCTGGGAGCTAATGGCTAAGACTGGTCCCTGGATGGAGAACTTCAGCCAGTAGGATATGAACTGGTTCATCAGCGTCATCGACGATCAAAGACATGACCAAAGTTGCCTCCCTCAGGACGCCGCGACCGAGGACCTGCCGATTGCAATGCCGGCCAAAACGTCGACATAACAAAAGTGTCTGAGATGGGAACACCACTGATCGTCACCGCGCTGCGATCACCTCACAACAGCCGAGTTTCTTCGGAAAGTGGTACCTCATCGGACGAATATCAACAACCCGAATCAAACCATGCTACTATTCGTCGATCTGCAAGCCTGTCAACGGTCGCCACAGAAGCCCAGGGATCGGTCACGTTTGTCTCGTCTAATCACAGCGAGTCTGAGACAATTGTATCGCCGCCCAAGAAGCGGGAGACCCGCCATGCTAGCGGCCAAAGCGTTCCCTCCAGAGCTGACTCCTGTGAGCGGGATTCGACTTGTGAGTGCGGAAGGACCACTCCCACGCCACTCCAAAGGCCCGCTACCACATTTGCTCCGCCGCTGTCTTCATCTTTACCAAACCAGCCCTTGTCTCGATATCCTGTCGGTAAAGAAGCAAGCAGCAACCTCGAACATCGGGAGGAGAATACAGATGCAGGAATGGTGCCACCCCGATACCGGGTCTCCATGTGTCGTGGTGAGCCACATTTGCTCATGCCTGTCTCAAAGTTCAGAGAGACCAAGAACCTGGGCAGTTCAGACCCGGTGACTGTCGCCAACAACTCTCCTTCCACACACGGTCTACATCAATTCTAGCATGAGGCAGTAAGCAAATCTGGCACCGACTACCTACGCTTAGGGACCGAGGGTCAGACTCGGCCATTCGCCGACACACACAGTTACTTCACCTTGTTGTCTCATTACCATATAGCCATATTGAGCATCGGAATTTGGATCTGGCTTGTGGGACAGAAGACCTTTTTCTGCCTACTGCCGTCATTTTTTGAATTAAACGGGAAATATGTGAGCACAAGATATGTATAGAGCTGTATATATGTTGATGATGGTCTCGCTCCTTAGCGGCATTCCAGAATAATCCTGCTCCCGCATCCCTAAGCCCTCGCTTTCGATGCCGTATTATCATGCGCAGCGTGCTACCTTTCTTGTACCACTGACCAGAGCCTAAACCTACGGCGTTTTCATCCCGGCATTCACAGTTGCGTTCAGCTTTCCTAGCAGGCGCATCAAGAACCAACACCCACACATATCTCGTCCAATCTGCATTCTAGCCCTCCTACAGCAAAACATGATGCCGTGATTCAGTAAATGCCCGATGGTACCACATCAAGAGAGAGACAAGAGGAAAGATCCGCCGCTATCTGCCGATCTAAAAGCACCCGCCCTGCCCCTGACGCGTGCGATGTCGCAACCGACGGCCCCACCCTGCCGTGCCTGCATATTTTCATCCAAAACAACTTTCCAATTTGAAGTTTTGCATGTCGGGATGAGCGAAGGACAAGAAACCTGTCAAATTGGCCCGCTAATCCAGACGCCAACTCTGCACAATCATCTCAGCGGCTTCGACGACAACACGCAAACTGAGCAATGACGTCCTCCACCGGCGCCCTCAAAGCGCCCCGGGCACCCCCCACACCGCCCTCCGACGGTCCGACTCAACACAAGGCCGATATCAAAACCACCACCGCCGGAGCCAGCAGCCTCTCCCAGACCGACGATGCACTTGGCGATGCACCCAGCAACCCGCCCCACCCCAACAACAATCTCCAATATGACGAAGCAACCTACAAACGCATCCGCCACAAAGTCGACCTCCGCCTCTGCACCATAGCGGGAATCCTATGCTCCCTCAACCTCCTCGACTCGGGCGTGCTATCCTCCGCCGCCGTCACCTCCATGCTCACCGACCTCGGCCTCGACGTCGGCAACCGATTCTCCATCTCCATCTTCATCTTCACCATCTCGTCCATTGTCTTTCAGCTGCCCTCCACCATCGCCGTTCGGTTGCTCGGGCCGAGGATATGGTTTTCCGTCATTACCTTTGCTTTCGGATTGATTACATTGCTAACAGGGTTCGTAAAGACGTGGCAGCAGATGATTGCGTTGAGAATCCTGCTGGGGGCGGCGATGGCGGGGATTTTCCCCGGGTTGGCGTATTTGATTAGTACGTGGTATCCGAGGGAGGAGCAGCAGTTGAGGTTTGCATTTATGCAGAGCGGGGAGGTAATTATTTTGGCGACGGGGAGTTTGGTGAATTATGGGCTGAATAGGCTTGATGGGAAGGGGGGGCTGGAAGGGTGGAGGTGGATGTTCGTTGTGCAGGTGAGGCTTTGTTCAGATTTGTTGCTTTTGCCCCCGTTGATTTGATGTTTACCCTGGGGTAGTGTCCCTAATGATGGTTTACTTCTTGTCTTGTTTCCATAGTTTTGTCTTCTTTGCTAATAGACGATTAAAGGGGATGTGCACATGCATAATTGGGATTATGACCTACTGGTGGTATGTTTTGTTCCACTCTGTTGGCCTTGTTCCGATCAGCAGAAGCTGACTTTGTTAGGATGGTTGACTTTCCCGAGAATTCCGACAAGAGTTTCCGTTTCCTGACACGACAAGAGGCCGACATTGTTGCCAGCAGAATCGAGAAGGATCGAGGCGATGTCGTTGCTCAGAAGTTCGCCATGATGGAGGTGCTCAAGCACGCCAAAGACGTAAAGATTTGGGGATTCGCTTGCTTGTTCTTTATGCAGAATATCGTGTCGACGGCCCTGGCATACTTCGTACCCATCATTCTCCAGAACGGTCTTGGGTATTCGTCTGACGCGGCCATCATCCTTTCAGCACCGCCATATTACTACGCCATTGCGCCTGTGCTCCTTTCGTCTTGGTACGCAGACAGGTTCCGGATTCGTGGACCAGTCGTCACATTCAATGCTACCTGTATCATCACTGGCTTTGCTGTACTTGGATTTGCAGGAAACTCAGGGGCTCGCTACTTTGGCGTCTTTTTGGCCACGGGGGCTTACGTAGCCAACTGGGCGGCCCTCACTGCATACCAGGCTAACAATGTTGTTGGGTATGTGTCCATCTTGCAAGGGGCCAAACCTCTTTGGCTGATATGATTACAGACAATGGAAGCGCGTTTTTACTGCTGCTGCGTGTACAATGTTCAACGGCGCCGGTGGCATTGCTGGGAGCTTCATTGTGCGGAATTCTGAGGCGTCACACTACACGACGGCAGTCTGGGTATCTATTGGGTAGGTTGACAACGTTCTTCAGGGGCAACAAAGTTTCGCTGACGGCATATAGCTCCCATCTTCTGATGATATCGCTTGTTGGACTTCTTACTGTCCACTTCTATTTGGCCAACCGCTTGCTGAACAGAACAGGAAAGCTTTTGGAACAAACGGTGCGTTTATGAAGCAACTTTTGATAGTAGGACTGGTGCTGATATATTCTCAGGAGGGGTTCAGGTTCACGTACTAGAGGTTGTGGAGCAAAAAGCGAGGCTCAAGATCTATGATTTGGCATTTACCACACTCTATCGATACCCAATAATGTCTTCACTTACACCATGTTGGCGCCATTCACTCGAATATTCTGTCCTGAAACCCACTTGCTCTCCTCAGATGCCAAAAATAAGATCACATCCGCAATTTCTTCTGGCCCTCCCAGACGTCCAAACGGGCTCTGATTCTTCAAAAAGTTGACAATCTGCTCTGACTTGCCCTCAAAAAATAAGTCCGTTCCGGTTGGTCCTGGTGCAACAGCATTGACCGTAATATTCTTCTTGGCCAAATCCTTGGCCAACGCTCGAGTCATCTGGTCAATTGCTCCTTTAGTCGCCACATAGATTAGATACCCCGGGTTGACTCCACTCGCAGTGTTCAAACCAGTCGAAATAAAGATGACTCTTCCACCTGAAGGCGGAAAGTGAGGCAGAGCTTTTTGTACTAGAAACAATGCCCCCTTGACGTTGAGGTTGAAGTGGGCGTCGTAGGATTCTTCAGTTGCGTTGGCAAGGTCAACCATACCCATTATGCCGGCTTTGTTATGTTAGTGATATTCCATTCTTGTTTTGGTCAAGTCAAGGGCAGCGCACACCATTCGGAACAACAATGTCAATCTTTGCGAACTTTTCCACGGCAGTGCTAACGAGTTTGTCGATTTCATCGAGCTTGGAAGCATCCGCTTGGATGGCAAGCGCGCGGGAGGGATCTCCGATTTGAGCGACAATTTCTGAGGCTGCTACGCTGCTGGTGGGGGAGATGTAGGAGAAGACGACGGAGGCACCGAGGGATGCAGCGCGGAGGACGGTGGCGCGGCCGATGCCTTTTGTTCCGCCCGTGATGAGGAGGACTTTGCCGGCGAGGGACATGGTTTTGGATGGTTTGGGTAGTTATGGTAGCTCTGGGTAAATGGAAATCAGCTCGTGCGTAATATGAACAGAATGCTACGGATGCGGTGGAAAATTGACTTCACGACATTTATTCAGGTGTTGTTGGCATGGAGAGTAGTGTGGTAACTCCGGGGAGGGAACGCGTGGATGGGATGACCTCCAGATGAGAGAGATGCGAGGTACTGGCATAACTATGTCAGTGGGATGAGATGGCGAAGTTGAACTCCGGGCTTCTACTTCCAGAGTGTGAGGGCTGTGCGGAAGGAGCCGGCCGGCAAAAATAGGTCGATGACATGCCCGAGGGAGAGCTTGGTTCCCATCGGCTTTCGGAATTAGCACGGGCAACCTCCGGGACGGTGTTAGCCCCAACCCTCGGGTCCCGCGTGCCCTCCATCCGTCCATCCATGGCACCCGAGACTTCTTTGATGGCAGAGACTGGGCATCAACCAGTTTGTTTGTGGGCAGCAGTTGACCCTTGATCAGGCCGACAGAAGTTCCTATGAGGGCTGCGGACTATCTTCCAAGGTCTATCTCATGCATTAGGAGGCTTATTCACTAAATTTCAACGTCTATTGACTATGTTGAAAAGCCTATAGACTATCTTTCAAGGCCTACTATCATTTAAAGCCTACTGTCACGGCAGGCAGGACCAGTGCACTAAACCAACTGTGGTTGCTATCAAAAGCTACAAGTGAGTCAAGCTTGCAGGCTTGACCCAGATCAGTGGTATATATATGGTGATGGTGCTGGGGCGCTGTGCGCCACTGCCATCACACCTACTTACTATTTTTTAAAGCTTACCGACTGTCACGGCTTGGTGGTGAAGGACAGGATTACAGAGGATGCAGGGTTAGAGTTGAGTGCAGGAGCGGAGCTCCGACCGGCAAGAAGATGGAGCTGCAAGCCCACACTTCTTCCTTTCTTCTTCCTTTCTTCTTCATCTTACGATTACATTGATAGGCTGGCAATGATGTTGGCCTTTGACCTACTTATGCCTCCCATTCGTGACACCGACTATTTGAAAGGTTTTACCAGATAGCCGATAGCCCTTATATGATAGTCAAAAGCTATTAAATAATAGCGTATAGGCTTTCTAAGTTTCCTTTCAGGCCTATCAATATCCGGGCCGTGGCCCGGCCCAGTCTGTTCCTTCCCGTCCAGATGCGAAAACGAAGAGGAGCGGCAACCAGTGCAGAAGAAAGTAGCACACATGCAAACGACAGAGAAGAGAGCATCCATGGAATTTTAAACCCTCCAAGTTTCACCTCAGACAACCCAGACCGGAGTCTTTAACTCATTCATCCACGCATCACTCAGACACACCATACATCATCATGTCACAACCGATACAATGGCAGTTCTTGGAGTGTCTCTAATTTATTCTGCAGCCAGACTTAGGAACGGAGATGGACAAATCCATTTCTTCAATGGGCGGACCAGGAGCTGGTCAGGGATTCAGGAATTTTATCCCTACAGATGAGATTACAAGGCAGCCCCCTTGCGGCCGAGATTGCCGGGCACCTGCCCCGTATCAAAGTAGAGTTGGAAGGTATGTTAATCGCTGGAGAACAATCAGGGCCTGTGCTGACCCTGCCTGCCAAGCGACGCAAGCGTTTTGGGGACGTATTGCGCACACGTAATCCAGGCTGAGATCTTGAAGATGCACCTCGTTGCAAGGCGAAGAGTTGCTGATAGGAACGGCTACCGAAATGATTGAATTGTATGTCTCTCTCTATTCCTTCAAAGCCAGAGAAGCGCTATTATATCTGTACATGGTGGCAACGTTGGTGGCACATGGCACCATGTCCAGCTGAACCCCTGAGCTCTATTCAGCT
Organism: Triangularia setosa; assembly: GCA_033296915.1. Lineage (NCBI taxonomy): Eukaryota > Fungi > Ascomycota > Sordariomycetes > Sordariales > Podosporaceae > Triangularia > Triangularia setosa. Next base: position 34,033 of record MU866218.1, on the reverse strand, counting down.
TGGTTGACCAAAATCCCTTTCTGTCTGACACTAGCTAGGAGCCCGGTACCCCTGTGTGAAGCTATCACCCCCTCACTTCAGCTTGACAGGACGGGAATAATATTCGCTATCATCAATACGAGCACGTGCAGTCCCTCCTAGCCTTACACGCAAGCACCAACCGGCTCCGTGTTTCCCACAAAATTTTCAGTTACTCCGATCTATCATGACGGCCTTGACACCACTGTCATCTATTTCTACAAACCAATCTACGCCCGCCTCTCCGGCGCTTGTCCCCAAATGTACAACTGGTGCAAAGTACGTTGGGCCACAGCGCTCTCTCTCAGCATCTCATACTTTCTCTGTGGCGAAGAATGGCCGCCCGAGTGCATGACTCACACAATGGATTACGCTTGACAGGAAAGGCTACGAAGCGAGGACCGATGTATGACGGCCGGGGATCAGGAACCATATTTCCCTATAGTCCATGACTTACGAGCAAACGAGCTTGGTTGTTGGTTTTGCCCCCTGCAAAGCTGTCAGGATGGCTTGGACCACGTCCTATGCCAACGGCACTTCAAGGAAAATACCAAACATTATGAGACCGATGATCTGTGGAGGGGTTGCCCTTTTGGTTGTACAGATCGTCTCATGGCTCCGGAGGAGAGGATGACGAGGACCAACGCGCAGAGGATGTACCACTTTATCGAGCACGTCGTGCAGCACTTCAAAGCGTTATCCAATGACGTATTTCTCTACTTTGCCGACAAGTACCGAGATGCTCCTGTTCGCTGCATGCACGATGAAATGAAGTTGTGGTGGCGAAGAAACCTACAAGCAGATCGTCACGTTCCCTGTGAGAACTTCACATGTCCCTGGTGGGCATTGATATGGATATGGGTATCTCAGCGACGGCGTACTCTAGCGATAAATAGGCATTTCATAGGCCAATACATGTCTTTTTGTTGTTGTATGCATGATTCCGTTACGTCAACACCTGTTCATAATCATGCTTATGTCTGCTTGCTATCTTGACAAGGCCTTTTCAGATAATTCTTGGATCTGAAATGATCGTCAGTAGGCGATAACAAGATCGAGCAGTACCATCACCTCCCGTTCTATGCACATCGTCCAGCTACATTAACAGTGTTCAACCATATCAAAGGCCTCTTAAGTCATCTCCAGCCTGGAAAGGGGTCTTACACTTCTCTTTGGCACAGCGCTGAATCAGGCGGATGCCTTTCCTGCTCTTCTGAACATAAAAAGGAGCTCCCAAAGTCACTTGTATCAGACAGACGGCCTTTGAGATTTTGAACGGGCATTCTGCAATGTTGACTACACCCTCCATTGTCGAAGGATAACAAATAATGACACAACTTTGGTATCTAGAGATGCGGAGTAGAGTTATGCATCCATGCCTTGCTAATATGTCTGTTGCCATGTGTAGCTGATGATATCTGGGGACATCCCCTCAACATGTCCGTCTGCATCTGGTTGAGTTACTGTACATGCCTCTCTTCGTTACTTCCGTTAATGTGTATGCAGCCATATTCTCCATGCCTCTATTCTCCATGTTACACCCCTCCCATCAATATACCTCGCGTCCATCCGTTCCCATCCGACCATATATCTTTTGCCATGAAGCAAACAAGCAATTATTCCATTCCATCCCATCCAAAATTACCATCCCATCCTTTCCCAGTCCCATCCCACCCAAACCCAAACCCAACATATTCCACCCCATTATTCCCTCAACCCAACCCCTACCAACCGGTAGGTAAGAGCTCAAGGCAAATACTCCCCACACCACCTCCCCACATCGTCAAACTCGGTCCCCCTCGTTGTCCCCCCGCCAGCAATCGTGATACAAGCCCAGCACTCAAACTTGTAGCTCATAAACTCGCTCCCAGGTGCGCATAGTCTCCGGTCCCAGCCTTGCACAGCGTTTGCGACATGCAGTGCGTTCCGACAGGGTTTTGTGCAGATTTGGGGGAAAATGCCATCTTTGGCGTTGGGGGAGGCGGAGACAGAGGTGGCGGTTAACAGAAAAGTCGTGAGGAGGGTTTGTGGCTTCATGTTTTGGTTTTGTTTTATAAAAGCTGGGATGAATAAACGGCCGTTGGGGGGCACGGCTGTTGAAGTTGATTCTGAGTCTGGAGAAGGCACTGGAGAGGGCTTTGGGAACGGGTTGGACTCTTGTGGATGGGTGTGATGTTAAGATGAGATAAAGGGATTGGTATCGTCTAAGCGTGGTGGTTGGAATCGTTTGTAATTGTCTGATCCTGGGTTGGGAATAAGCTTTGGGCGTCAGACAATTTGAATGACGAGGATTGGGCTTTGCACCGGCCCCCAGGCTGAGGAAGCCGATAGGGGACTAGAAGGAGTAGCGGAAACTTTGCTTCCAGCCACACAGCGGGGGATCGTCCGCCCTGTGTCGAGGTAGGTGGGTTGTGAGATTGAGGCAAGTTTTGAGGTAGACGAGGGAGGGAGGAATGCTGAATGCTCAATCACCCAAACGTGCGGGGCCCATCAAGGCAACAGAAGTCGAGATCTTGAACAGTCAAATAGAGTACGCTGGAAAAAGATGAGTCTGGTGTAGACAGAATAGATATCCAACTAGCGCCAGTCTTCGTGTGCTGTGAGCGAGTATGTTGTCAGCAAAATGGCCGTCAAAGCACAGCAACTCGGGTCTGCACTTTGGTTGTGAGATCGTATTAAGCGGCAATGGGTATCAACAGCCTAGCCTTCATTTGCTGATGAAAATTCAAAAAGAGGGATTTGATGATTTAGGTAGTGCAACTCCTCGTTAGTTACATAATATTCTTAATACGACCTTTTGGGGCATCAAAACATGGAATTTGCCCTGAGCTGCCCACAATTTTGTTGTTGGCCTTGTAGACCCTAACTTTGATGATCCATGCCCCAATAGTCAGGACCCTAATCCTTGGGCTCCATCCTCGACAGGGTGACAATGTAACGGGGACTCAAAAGGTTTGACAGCAAAAACTCTATTTATATTATTGTGTAGCAAATCTATCCTACCGTTACACAAAAGCATATCTTACTACGATTACTGTGAATATTCCCAAACAAGATAATCAACCAAAAGAAATCATAGCCTTCTCCACCTTCGATATGCTGAACGAAGAACTCTTAGTCCCTTCTTCTCCTCCTAAGGAACAAAAGAATCACCCCACACGGATCTTGTTCCTCGACACTAGTTTAATCTCCTTCCTCCTCATCCGGCACTTGCATCCTCAATCTCCTCCTTAGCCAACAAAACAACCTCCAAATTCACCACATCCACGCCCCCAACAAAATACAAACAATTATCCACCTCCACGCCTTTACGCACTGTAACACCCAGACGCTCCCTCACCTCCCCAGTCTTGACACTCGCCCAGATAGAAGCCTTCTCACGCTTCTGGATACACTCTTCCACAGCAGTCACCTCACTAACCTCCTCAATGGCAACCGCAGTCTCAGTAATCTCCTCAGCAGACTCAGGTCGGGTAGGCTGGCTGTTTGTCTTAGCCGGACGAGGGAGAGGGTTAGTCGGAGAAGGGGAAACAGATGTGGCGCTAGTGGGAACAACGAGGGCAGCACCGCACTTGGCTTCGCACGTCTTCCTGCTCATGCCCTCCTTCTCCTCCACAGCATCAGCCTTGAGCCGGTCCTTGAGCCTTTGGGCATTTTCTTTCTGCTCGGCCGCTTTCTCCTTCAGATTCTCTTCCAGGTCACGACGGCCAAGGATGCCATTGGGCAGGCCTGACAGGAGACCGCCAGTAGACGAGGACGAGGTCGAGGTCGATGGCCTGGTGCTCGTCCGGTTAGATGTCGAGGTGGACGCCTGCTACAAACCCAGTGCCCACAGCAGCCTGGGAGCGTTGGATGGCCCCTGGGCAAAACGGTTCACCAAAGAAGGCACACTGGTAGCACTGGTTGCCGTTTCAGTGGTGTCCATAGTGAAGCCGTCCGCACGGAACTTCAACATACGGTTGTGTAGCAGTGATAATGATTCTGTCAGGCAAAACATCAGCCCTGAACGAGCCGCCAGTCAGTCGATATCGGCGGTCCCGCACCCATGCACGACCTCTGCAAGGTTGAGATTGCAGTAACCCTGGGAATTGGCAACCCCAGCAAGGGAAAGAACGGGGGAGGTATTGGCCAATTCGGCCATTGTGACAACAGCGGATGATTACAAGCAGGCATAATCTCGAAAAGGAGAGAAATTGATGATTAAGATCTGGGTGATGAAGAGTGACAGGCGAGAGATAGTCAAGGTCGACATATATACACGAAAAACCGCCCACGACTACATTTTCCACGAGATTGGGTGGAATTTTATCTGGGATCAAATCTTGAGTATCCTTTACCAGCATGTCACAGTAGGCATTTCAGGGTTATTTTAGAGGTAGCGATCTTACTTCAATTCCTATTTTGTGGTATGGACTGCTGGTATAAGAGCAATTACGATCCAGTGCAGACGAAGAGGACGCTGGTGACGGAACATTGGCCCATAAGCCTGCAGCATCTGACTGAAGCCCTGCAATCCACCCACCATCCGACGACTGTCACGAATCAAGATAAGACAAGGTTTCGGGTAGAAGCCCCTTAGACCCAGATGGAGGGTTGTCTGAGACAATAGATCTAGGGAATGTTATACTCGAAAACTTCTGGACCTTCGCTTAATGAAGCCATGTGGTCTCGACGCGCAACGGAAAACTAAGACAGTGTGGAATGGCCATCCAACATGCAGCGGATGCCAAGTATTGACAATAAAGTACGATTGCCGCTAACACCGCCCATGATATTTCTCATGTACCTTACACTACACCCTAAACCGCAATGCATTGCCTGAAGGAAAGAAAGAGAAGATGATGCAGAGAAGAGAGTACTCGAGCTGTACCTGAAGCCCATGTCCTCCTAGAGTATCTACCTTTCACACGCTTTCCCAGAAATGCACCATTTCCAGTCCCACCGACGCATAACTCCATAAGCCATGTTACTCCCTCGGATTCCCTTGGTCTTCATCCTTCACATAGGTCTGGGCAGTGCTGCTGCCCTCGGAAAAGGCCTTGAGGTCATCAGCAGAGAACGCAATCTCCGGTGGTACCTCGAAAATTGGTGTCGGAAGCTCCTCTGGCCTTGCGGAGGGACTGATACTGCCATCACCTGTCTGCAATTTACCATCCACGCGGGTATCCTCGTGCTCAGGAGCTTTCTACGCCACCCGAGTCGCAGGCTTTGCTCCGCGACGCCCCAACAATGTAGCCCCATCAAGGTTCAATTCGAAAACACCCTTCTGCCGTTGACGTTCGCGGACTTGTTGTCTCGCGGCGGCGGCAATGGTGGCCGAATGCTGACCATAGCCCTTCTGCTCAGCCGCAGCAGGGGGGGGGTGTGGTTTCCGCGATCGATCGCGCCCACGTTGCTCTTGATCCTGAATCTGAGTGTTGCGCATGCTTTGCTCAATTTGCTGAGTCGAGTTTCTGGGTGCCTCCTCCATCTCAGCATCTTCATCCAGCTCGGCAAGGCGATCAACACCAGCCTTCGCGCCGACCTGCTTCCGTCTTTTACCTTCCTCCTCCTGTCTGTGAACCGCATAACCAACGTCAAACACCTCACGCAGATTAACCGCAGCCGGAGAGCGGAAGTCGTAACGCTTGTCACCATCCACAAGTTTGGTAGCATCGAATGCCCTCAAGACGCCATCTGACGACATGGCCTTCTTCTCTTCACGCGGTGTAGGACCAGACTCGCGAATCCAAGGATGCGCCAAGAACTCCTTGATGGTGTATCTCTGCTCAGGATCGACGCAGAGAAGATGCGAGATCAAGTCCTGAGCCGACTTGCTGATGTCGTCCCACCAGGGCGAGAGGAAGGTGTACTGTCCCTTGGCAACCTTTTCGGTGAGCACCTCGATACTCTCGTCATAGAATGGCGGGAATCCGCACAACATGGTGTAAAGCACGCAACCCAGCGCCCACATGTCGACTGACTTCGAGTACCGTTCATCCTTGACGATTTCGGGGGCGGTATAACCAACAGTACCGCATGGCGTCATGGTCTGGTTATCCCAAACAATCTTGGACAGCCCAAAGTCTGCGATTTTGATCTGCCCGATACCTCCAGCACCCACACCCTTGATGAATTCTCCCTCATCCACCTTGTCCTCGTCACCCGGCTGTTTGGGCTTGGGAGTCTTGGATGGCACCATTGGAATTGGGCTGAAAAGGATGTTCTCTGGCTTGATGTCGCTACGCTGTTGTTAACAACACGACTGCTAAGCTATGAGAGAGAATTAGACGACTTACCGATGGACAATCCCCTTCTCTTCATGGAGATGCTCAAGCGCCTTGGCCACCTGAACGATGACATGACGGGAAAGATCCTCGCTGAAGTAGGTCAAGCGAACAATCTGGTGGAAAAGCTCACCACCAGGGGCCAACTCCAGAATAATAAAGTAGTAGTGCTGGGACTCGGAAAAGTCGATCAATTTGACGATATTGGGATGGTCGAGTTGTTTCATAATCTGAACCTCTTTAAGAATGTTTGCCCGCTAAACATCCAGTCAGCTCACCGAGCACTCGAGACTGAGCATATGCGCTTGCAACAAAAATTGCAAATGCAAACGTAGCGCTTGGGACAAAGGAAAAGAAATTGTCTCGCACCTCTGCTGCTTTGGGAGCCTTTGGCTTGAAGTCTGGATGGAGATGCTTGTTGCTCTAAAAGTAGTCCCACATGTTGGTAAGGGGGACTTGGAGGGAAAGAAAGGAAAACGAAACGAAAGGGAATGAAGGGGGAGGACAGGATAGAGGGAATCGGAGGAGGAAGCAGGAAAGGACTGGGGGGACCAGCTTATACCACATACCTGCATGTTGTTCATCTCGAACTTGCGGACGACCTTGATGGCCACCTCTCCGTGCTGGCCTTGCAGGTCGCGAGCACGGTACACATTGCTGAAAGCACCATCTCCCATCTTCTCGACAAGCTCCCAGCGCTCGAGACCTTGATACCTCGGAAGCTTATTCTTGTTGGCATTTTCTTCAGCGACTAGTTTGGCGATATTCTCATCGGGGACTCTCTTCTTCGTCTTGGTGCTGACGCTCTGGGCTGGTTCAATATGGTGCGCGGCTACGTGGCCGGCCTGAGCAACTCGATTTTGAGCATCTCCAGCAGTCGAATAGGCGTCAACATGATTCTGTCGTGGAGCTCCCGCTCCATATACGGGTTCCGAGACTGCTGGTGCCATGTTGTGCTTCGCATGGGCTTGCGAATGGGGAGGGGAATGCTCATGTTTTGTGCGGGCAGAGTCGTCAGCGTTGGCGGCTCGAGCTTGCTTGCCTGTGACAATGACGGTGACATCAGTTTCGGGTTCCATTTTTTGGGACGAAGGCAGTAGTCGCACGCTGTAACCTGCAGCACCTGCTTCCCGGCGCTGGCGATGCACAAACAACCCAGCTTAGAGAACAAGTTACATACCATGGCGGATGAAGTTTTTCAACTGCTGTATTGTCGACATGGTTGCGAGTATTCGCTGTTCTTTTTTCTGTTTACTTTTTTTTTCCTGGTGGTGATCGTCCGCGAATCGATCTCAGGTGGAGATGTGCGTTCGGCGGTCGATGAGGGGCAGTAATGGCACCCTGACTTGGCTTTCCCGCCAGAAAGGTTATTCTTCAACGACGCTAAGGTGCGAGATTGGCGGTGTCCACAGCCAAACGTCAACGCTTGCAACTCTCTCGGTTACTTGGTGCTGAGCGGCTTTTCTGATGGCGGTAATATTTTCTTCTTTTCTTGTTTGCGAGACGCAGTTCAGAAACAGTAGCAGTGGTGACGAAGAAGATGATAAGGACTGATGGCGCGAAGGTTCGACGTAGTGGAGCTTGCGGCGCGATGGAAGCTTTTTAAAATGACGATGAAGACCAGACGACGTCTGGCGGGAACAAAGACGGCGGGATCGTCCAGGAGATATGCAATCGGTAGGAGAGGGAGGAGGAGGGGGAGGGTCTGAGGTCACTGTGGCTGCAAGAAGACTGAACCAAGAAATTGATGGGCTGCGCTTGTGAGGGATGTAACCGGGGCCGTCGTCGACCAATAGCTGGGGGCTGTGTCTTTCTCAATGTCTTTCTTTTCTCAGGCACCTGCTTTCATCATCGTTTTCATCATCGGGCGAGCAATAACTGGCACGCGCTTGCCTGGGCAGAGCCCGCCACGAAAAAGTACGATTTGTCAGGTGTCCCAGATTGCTCCGGATTGGAGGAGGATGGCAGGACGGCAGCCAAGCTCCAAACTGGCTGCGATCAGAGACAGAAGCCCACAGCTGTCAGAATCGCTTCAGTGGTAAACTAGAACAGGCGAACACGTTGCTCAGCAAAGATGGGAATGTCCAGTCAGTGCAGTCAGTCACCTGGCAGATGCCGCAGCAGGGTGCTCACTTGGCTATGACGTAGTGTCGCGCGTCATCTGCCTTGCGCCCGGAAATTAGCGCGGCCCTGGACAGGGTCCCCTCGTCACTGTCGACAGAAACAAGCAAGGGCGTCATCAATAGCGCCACAGGCAGGAAGACAATGAAACTAAGATCGCAAATGTTTCATAAAAGATGCCTCAAAGAAATTCTTTACATAAGGCTGTAGAACGGCAAGAATTTGGACCAAGACAGTTCTGCGTCGAACTTCCTAGACCGCAAATCCCATCAGTAACGGTTATGTCAAAGCTGTGATTTGACATGTGGCCCATGCTTTTTCAGCTTTTCAAGGCTTTTGGTGATTCTCGGCGCTCTCCGCCTTTTCACCGGAACACTCGAGCTCCTGCCACGAGTCGCATGGCTCTCAAATACAATCCTTTCTGTTGTGACTATTGAGTGAGCTGTGTCGCTCGTTCATATCGTCCTGATTTTGTTTAATACGGTCTTCATTACCCCGCCTGGCGGTGACAGACCATAAAGCGGGGCAGAAGGCTCTTCGATATCAACATCCGGAGTTCCACAACTGGCAACCGAAGTTTTCAGTAGTGAACTCGGTGTCAGAACAGGGCTGGGACGCTGCAGTCATACCGTCATCTAAAAAAATCTCGGTGTCACTGGCAGATGGAGAATATATAATTGATCTGAGCGTCAAAGATTTCCAATCAGTCAGCCAACAGAAGGGATGCAACTCCTATCATCAATATTCAATAACGCCGTAACCGATCACAAATTTCCCGTCCTGTGCCATCCGCTGCCATGCCTGTCAAAGGCGTAGAATGGCATGCTGATCTGGTCTGGACCCTGGATTTTCTGGGGAACATGCCCCGTCCCCCCGACATCAGAACACAATGAGTGCTCACAGCATTACTGACGTCACTTCAGACATTTACCCCTGCCATGAAGAATGTTGGCCAACACCACAACATGAGTGTGATATCTTCTTCTCTTTGCTTTGAGTGTGTGTATGCAAGTGGGTCGCACCTTTTGTGTTTTAGTACTTAGCTCTCGGCTCTTGGTCATCTGCCTGACGCGCCCTCACGGTTCTTAAGCTCGGGCTGACAGCTTCTCCATCTGAAAGCTTGAAAGGTTTGTCGCTGACTGTCACTTGCTGGCTTTGCCTTCTTTTTCAAGACACAACTTCACAAGATCTGGTGATGTCCAAAGTGGAGCCGTGAGGTCTCAAAAATCTCCTGATAAGCGGAGACCCCTTAATCCCAAGCCCCACATAGCGGCATCTTGGCACGTCGGATTCAGCATTGAAATGTGGACAACGGGTGATTCTTCTCCGTTCTGCTAGACCCGGAACGGCATCGCCTGCTGACTCCGTGTCCTGCGGGCAGTGCTGACAGTGGTTGCGGCTTCACAGGCGTTGAGAGTCTCGAGCGCCAAATTGACCCGAATCTACTGAGTTGCTGAGAGAGCCCGGAGGAGGATTCAGTCCAGATCTCTGGGTATGCTGAATATCACCTGATATCATGGTCAGCAAATTATAGCTAGAACGACCTCGTTGTCACATCTGAACTATTTCTTAAAGAAACCCAAGTGCAACGTGATATATTCCAACCCAACTTAGCTGATACACCACATTAAACCAACAAATAGCGCTGAATTCCATAGTCAACCTTGACGCATACACAACCCTAACCTCTTATACAACTCTGAACTTACCTTACAACTACACACCTTTACTTTATATCACGCACCATGGCATTTCCTAGCAGGGTAGTGGCAATTATAGGCTCCGGCGGCATGGGCCTCGCCTCCGCCCGCCGCCTCGCTCTCTCCTCAGCCCGAACAACCCTCTTCCTCTCCGACTTCTCCCAAGCCAACCTCGACAGTGCGGCAACCTCACTGAGGAACGATGGACACGAAGTGCAAACCCACCTCATCGATGTCTCGGATTACTCTTCTGTCCAAAAATTTGCCTCTGCCGCAGCGGAAGCAGGAAAGCTAGAGACAATCGTCCACACGGCAGGGCTCTCACCCGCCATGGCCCCCGCTGACCGTATCCTCAAAGTCGATTTACTCGGCACAGTCAACGTCATCGATGCCTTCCGGGATGCCGTCGCCCCAGGAGGAAGCATGATTTGCATCGCGAGCATGGCTCGCTTCGGCGCACAGCCTTCACCAGATCTGGCGGCTCATTTTGCGACGAGCGGAAGGGACACGATTCTGGACCGGCCAGAGTTGAAGGAACTCGCCGAGAAGAACGACCCGGCCACGGCGTATTCGTTGTCGAAGGCTGCGAATTACCTTAGGGTTCAAGCGGCTGCGAAGGCCTGGGCGGACAAGGGCGCAAGGATCAATAGTGTCAGCCCGGGAGTGATTCTGACGGCCATGGTGAGGCAGGAGTTGGAGTCGCCGCATGGGGAGTCGATCAAGCAGATTATTGCTGGGACGCCGTTGCAGAGGGGAGGGACGGCGGATGAGATTGCAAGCGTGGTTGCGTTCTTAGCTGGGAGCGAGGCGTCGTATGTGACAGGGACGGATATTTTGGTGGACGGCGGGACGATTGCTGGGAATATGGGGGCTTTGATGTCAGCATCAACGAAGTAGATGGGGCATCACAGGATGTTCTTTGTATTGACAGTTAATGACAGGCAAATGGATCCAGAAACGATCCTTTCGTCCCCCTTTCGTCCTGTTCTAGGCTTCGCTACTTCCCACTATGAAATATCTGATCCTGTTAGTAGGGTCCAAGTTGCCTGGCACTGCGACACCCGGACAAAGAGCGAAAATGCAGGGACTAAAAACAACAGAAAGAGCACCCAGAAGCTTGGGCTTCATGACTGCAGTCAAGGAGTCTTTGGCGTCCAGTTTGACATTCGTTACACACAGTCATTCTTGGCAAAGCAACACACAACAAAGCTTGACAGATCTTTCATCCACTTGACGGACTCCTTGCTGGATTTTCATATTTGGTTATCCGAAAGATCGACTTTCAGACGCCGCTGTATTCGCTGCCCGATTTATCCCCGTCCTTTTGTAACAAGAGAACGAATCTACCGAGTATTCGACGGTCGTAATACTTGGCCGACATTCGCTCCCCATATCCAACCACTCCTCCTGCTCCGTTACTAATTCACAGCACCGACTTGAATGATGGGGTCTGTTGGTTCCGAGCCAAGAACGACCGGTGTCATGTGGATTGGTGGAGTAACATCACGTCGACCACAATGGCGTTTATGGTGAATTGCCACCGAAATAACCGGACAGAACTGCTACCCAGACCAGGTTTCCTGAGGGCATTATGTCGGGGTAACCTCTCACCATTGACACTGGATGCCGGAAAATTACCCGATTGTGAACACCATTTGTCGGATCAAATCCACCCTACCACCCACCATTCAGAAACAGATCGGACAAAGACTGCGACGGCTTGGCTCTGTTTTCTTGGCCAGTGAGGTTGTCGACACACCCTCCTTGAGGTTTTCTTGGCCTGTCCTTTTTTGCGCGAGGTTATGCACTCGTCAATTTTGGGAGGGGAGGTGATAGAGTCGGCACTTGGCGGCATCTGGTTAGAATGTCTGAATGCTGGATGGCGGAGGGACTGCTCCAGAGAGGACTCGAATGAGGAAAATGGAGAGGGGGTGGGTTAACCGGTCCTTTCTGGCGGTATACTATATCAGCTTGTAGGTGCGACATTCATCAGGTCTTAGCCCATACTTTGTACTTGCTCTTCGGTGCGAGTTTGCATGACTCGACATGACTGCCAACATGGCCAAGGTGGCGGGTATCTCTGTTGGAGCAGCCCTGCTCGGATTAGGGATACCATATTTCACAAGAATCGCTCCACCACAACTTACAACCTTCATCACTGATCTGCCCGTTACAAAAGTTCCTCTGAGTCTTTCCTTTTTGAGGAACAGCACAAGGTCTGAGCCTGTCAGCACCGACGCACCCTTCGTCTGCGATACCTCACACTCTTATCGTATCGAGCTTGTCTCTGTCCAGCCGTTGATTATCTACATCCACAATCTCATCACCCCTACAGAGATTACCGCGCTCCTCCGAGCAGGCGAACCAGAGTTTGCTCCATCGAAGGTCACCAAGGGGGGTCGTCAACAGAACACGAACGAACGAACGTCGAGCTCCGCCGGTCTACCTGAAGACGATCTTGTCGTACAATGTGTGCTGAAGCGAGCGCGAAGCTTCTTGGGCACGATGTTCCGCGATGGATGGGACGAAATGGGTCAGCCTCAGTTGGTTCGATACACCACTGGTCAACAATTCAATCTCCACCACGACTGGTTCAATAGTCCGTTATGGGCCGATGATGGAAGTTGGAACACGTGGAATCGGATTGCGAGTTTCTTCGCCATCTTGGAGGATGGTTGCACGGGTGGTGAGACGTACTTTCCTTTTGCAAAAAGCATCGTAGCACCAGGTCCCAAGGGCGAACAGCCCTGGCGCGGTGGCATTGCTCAAGGGGAAGATAAGAACGAGCAACAACGGCCTCTATGGAGGGAGCACGAAGATGGAGGGCTGGCATTCAGGCCGTTTGCTGGTAATGCTTTGTTTTGGATCAATCTACATCCTAACGGCACTGGCGACACGCGCACAAAACATGCCGGACTACCATTGGAGAGTGGGCGGAAGACAGCGATGAACATTTGGCCGCGACAGTATTACGCTTACGAGTGATCAAACTTGGGAGAAATGTATGATAGGATATTGAATCTTTTGTTTTTCGAATCCAATATTGTCTGTAGCGACCTCTCTACCTGGTTTCCAGTAGCGCAATCTGCATGATACGACCGCCACGTCCCGCATTTCTCGGTAAACCTGCCGGTCATCTGACGATAGAGTTTCTGTCGGAAGCCCAACCGAGCCGTGTTCTCTCCATCTATTTGGTTACTTTTTCGGATCTCTCATGCCGAAAACACTTTATTCCCGTCATACCATGTCTCGATGATTTTCGACTGCGTCAGGTTTTCCTTTTCCCACTCCATATCCACGACAACAAAGTCGGCTTTGTGACCCCTTTTCAGGGAGCCTATTCTGTGGTCGTCAAAGCAGCTGTATGCTGCGCCCTCGGTGCCCGCTGCAACAGATTCGCACAATCCAAGGGCGAAATGGGGGTTCACAGCTGTCTCGAGCTCCGGCTCGCGGTAGGACTTGCGAGTGGTGGCAACATAGACATTTCCTAAGGGAGCGTGAGGAGCAGTAGGGGCGTCGCTCCCCAGAGCGAGGGGTGCTCCGTGGTCGGCGAACTCGCGGTAGGCAAAGGCTCTACCGCAGCGGTGCTGGCCGAGGAGTTTAGGCCAGGCTTTGAGGATGGCCGGGTCGGCGTGGACGGGCTGGATGGAGGCTGTGATGCGGTGCTGGCCTAGGCGGACGGCGTCTTCGGCGCTGGCGAGCTCGATGTGCTCTACCCTTGGTCTTTTCTCTGGGCTGGCATGGGCGGAGAGGATGTCGACTACCATTTTGATGGTGGCGTCTCCGATGGCGTGGAGGGCGATTTGCAGGCCGGCGGAGCTGGCGCGCTTGACAACTGGTTCGAGCTGGGTGTGGGTCCAGAGGGGGACTTCGAAGTGGGAGTTGTGCTCGTAGGGCTGGGAGAGGCCGGCAGTGCAGGCGTCGATGATGCCGTCGCAGATGACCTTGATGCCGACGATGCGGCAGTCGGGGGTGGTGGAGTCGTTGTGCTGGGAGGCGAGCTCGATGGCGCGGTCGACTTGGGCGAGGGTTTCGGCTTCGGTGGGGAGGGGTCTGACAAGCCAATAGCAGGCGAGGCGGATGGGGATGGAGCCGTCGGTCGCGATGAGGGCTTGGATGGCCTCCCAGGCGCCTTCGTCCATGGCCATGTCGATCATGCCGGTGTAGCCGGCTTCGTGGTAGGCTGTGATGGCGGAGCGGATGGCGGCTGTGCGCTCTTCCATGGAGGCTACACTGGCGAGGTAGGGCCAGACGTAGGTGATGTTGGCTGCTTCGGAGAAAACGCCAGTGAGCTTACCGTTGGAATCCCTTTCGATGATGCCGCCTGGAACGTTGGCCCATTTCTCTGCGCCGAGTTCTATGATGCCGGCTGTATTGCACCATGTTGAGTGGAGGTCTTTGGAGTCGATGAGGATGGGTCGGTTGAGCTCGTCCAGGTCGTCCAAGTCAGCGGCTGTGGCTCCGGTGGGGAGCTGGATGTGCATATAGCCTCTGCATAGAATTCGAGGCATATCTGGGTTGGCAGCGGCATATGACCTGATTGTGGAGCGGATTTCTTCGAGGTTTTTGCATCTCACTAGGTCAAGCTTGTTGAGAGCTTGGCCGAGGAGCATGAGGTGAAGATGCCCGTCGACGAATCCAGGGAGGATGGTTTTGCCTTGGAGGTCATGAGTGGTTACTGAGTTGGAGGCAAGAGCCGCGGTGATGATTTTGTTTGAGGATGAGCCGACATATTCAATCTTGTCGTCTCGGATGAGCATGCAGTCGGCAAAGGTTGGTGGTCGGGTGAGACCGGCGTTCTCTCCGGGGTTTACTCCGGAAAGGAAGATGCGGCCATTAGTGAAGAGAGTTGCTTGGGAGGACATTATTGCGATCAGGGTGTTTGTTATTTATCGGGTTAGATGGTTTAGTGCGACCCTATTAATGATATCGTCAAGCTGTATCCAGGCGGTTGGCGGTTGAGAGATATCGGTTGGGTACCGGGCATCCGGGATATAAACCCATCCTTGCTCGGGAGAGGTCTCCGATAACTGGGGTATGCAAGTCTCAGTTCACTAGCGGACGACACCCGTGGCACCGAGCTGTCCCGGAGGGCCATATGAGAGGTCAACTCAACATTTGGAGTGGAGAGTGGCGAGAGCGGGGCTTCAGGCCGGGCCAAGAACTGGGTGGTTGTTTGAGAGAGGTTCCGAAGTTCGGAAGGGAACGCCACCAAAGGAAACGAGGCCTTGGCGGTTCAATCAATATGATTCAACTCGCTGGCCTCAAAATTAAGTTTCATAGGGCTACCATTATAGTCAATGGAGCTACCTTTTTGTTGGCCTTTCAGCCCAATGTACATGTACACACCTGCTTCAGTTCTAGGCGCCAACAGTCACTTGTTTCAGCTGGCAGTAACAATGGATGGCACAGCTGCAGAGCTGAATTTCGTCATCCTGTTGATTCTCTGGCTTGCATTTTGGCTTTTATTTGGACGGCTAATTCGCGAATACATAAGGGTGTTTTCCATTTCATAAACATTCCTTCTTTGCAACGCGAGACATTTGAAACTCATCAATACACCGACCTTTCCTTCTACCTCGATTGTACCCTACCGCCAAATTTTAACCATAAGTTCGGGTTGTATCCTTAAAGAATGGATGTGTTTGGAGTTTCCTATCTTCACCGGCTCAAATGTTCGCTCGAAGCGAGAGAAGTGAGATGTATAGGCATTGTCTCTTTCAAGGTATCTGGATTATCAAGCATCGTTCAAAGCGCATGTCATTAACTGTTTGACTTCCGTCCAGTCATCCCCATCGCACGTGAGAGACCAACTTCTCAACACAGATTCGGACAAGGTTGGTCAATGGTTGAGACAGGAAGGACCCTTTTCTGCGCTTGATCTATGTCCCGATAATCCGCCTACCGGAAGACTGCGGCTGGTGTCCTGCATCTAGAGCCACGTCTCAAATTGGGAGTTACCATTCTCACGGAAACGGTGGCTAGAATGAGCCAGGTGTTGCAACTTCCCAAGTCATATCTTGGCAATATTAGAAGAAGGGCTTCAACAGTCCTCTCTGTTACAGCCAAGAATCTAGACCGTGGTGCATTAACAACAGGTGAGAACTGAACTTTGGGGATAATCGGTCCGCAGGAGCACACAAGTGTTGATGGAACAGCAATCGCCTAGGCATCTCGATGAACTGGAAACCCACCGAGGAAGTACGGATCTCTATGGCACTAGGCCATACTCCTGAGTTCCGCTTGACACAGGACTTTTATGTAGTACATGACCCTGTTGTGAGCGTGAGCCGGAGCAGTGGTTTGATTCTTCAAAATCTGCTTCGGGCCACGGAACATGTGAGGGAGCCTTTACTTTGGCCACTGATCATTTACGACTGGACTTTACAGTTTTTGAAAGACCAGCTGTATATTACAGCTTCAGAGCTTCAGTTTGCCAAGCGAAACCATGGTGTTTGAGTCGAGACTCACCAACTCCCTGGATGCCGAGGTAAACGGTGCATTTCGGACAAAACCTACACCGCGTTAACCAGAGACTTTGTAAGTCAGCACCACTATTTGATGAACTTGCGTTTCAAAGAGGTCCATGATCTTCGCGGTTCTATACATTCAGTAATCAATCAGATTGAAAAGTACTGTCGCAGAATTGGACATAAACCGGAAGTTGGAAAAGCAGAGATTTATGGCGGTTTTTGCTGCAAGGAATTGCTACAGCTAATATCAGTCCGCAATTGATGCCAGCTCCATTGCCATAATTCAGTGATTCAAGATGTTCACATCCTTTTGAAAGTGGTGAGTCCACTGATTGTGACAATATCGTTGTTACAAATACTAAAGCTCAAAGGTTCATGATAGCTGTATAACCTCATGCAGCAATAAAATTGTTCGGGAGACGAGGCGGGACTCCTCTACTATGAAGAGCATTGCCCTTCTCACCATGGTCTTTTTGCCAACCACGGCTATTGCGGCAAGTGTTTATCGTATTTCCCGATCTTGACAAAGCTTGCCTGGCCTTTTATTCAGACCATTATGGCCCCGTTCACAAAAATATCTCATGACGACAAGCTGCAGGTGACTGCTCAGTTCTGGGTGTTCTGGAGCGTGGCCGAACCTGTCACGCTTGCGGTTCTCGTAATTTGGGCGCTCTGGACGCAAAGGATGGAAGTCAGTACGGCATTGGGGGATAGGCTTGAGGAGCTTAAGGGGGGCAATAGGGACACTCTGGAGGATGTGGGGCTCAATGGGTTCACGGCAGGATCACAACTCAGGAAGAGGTCGGCAAGGGCGTCGGGACCTTGACTTCTTCTCTTTTTTCGCCGGTCCTTGCTCGGAGCTCCTCTGTTTATATCTAGTCGTTTTTCATTCTTTGCGCCAAGATATCCTGCAAAAACATAAGGGACG
This sequence comes from Triangularia setosa, assembly GCA_033296915.1. Classification (NCBI taxonomy): domain Eukaryota; kingdom Fungi; phylum Ascomycota; class Sordariomycetes; order Sordariales; family Podosporaceae; genus Triangularia; species Triangularia setosa. The sequence continues at coordinate 16,527 of MU866218.1, read as the reverse complement.
TGCTCCACGGGCACCTTGATATTCTAAAGGGGCACCCCCCCATTTCTAAAGGGCCACCCTATCATATGGATTAGGGTTATTGCAGTATATCTCAATTGAAAATGACACCAAAAGGTTGCTCCTGAAGTGCCCACGAGCCACACTGGCCCACCTGCAGTCCCCAAGCCCGTCGTTGAACTTGGTGATCTTCGTCGCCAGTGCGCCTTGCCCATCCACTTGGCCAACCACCACGAAAATCATCGCCACTTTCAACCATCAGCGCAATCGAACCACGCAAGCTATCATCACGGTAGTAATCTCATTCAATTCCCCTACTTCTTTTCATTAATTTGATTGACTCTTTAGTGTCGCGATGGCGCTTCGGGAGGTTTATTTGCAGTGGCATTTGGAGAGAGATCTCTCGGCCGAACCCGATGGAGATCTCTTCCAGAACACCGATAACGTCCGTGATATGGATTTCGACGGCTTTTCTGGTAGCGAAAATGAAGAAAAGGCGATAGCCAAAGGCACTTCCAGTGTTACCGAACAGCAAGTCTGGGCCCTGACTTTGTCGCCCGATTTCCCATTCGGCCCAGTCAGAATAGCGTCACCGGCAACCAAAGCACTCCGAAGAACGCTCGGAAGAAGAGCACTCGGAAGAAGACCCCCCGCAAGAAGATCCCCTGCAAGGAGACCTTTCAGGAACAAACCGCCAGCCAAATTACTATGGCGGCCAGTTCGGTCACCGTTCAGGTCAATCCTAAAAGGACTCGGTCATGTCTCTGAAGCACAGTGGTGGAAAAACGACGTCTAGAATAAGCTTCAATTGACTGTTTAACAATTACGAGATCCTTATTCCACTGTGATTTGTATATAGTTTGAGATGGCTAAGTAAGTGTGGCCGTCGTTGCAGGCGGTGGTGTTGGGAGTGCACTGCGGACTTGGGTGCCGATTTTGCTCGATAACCCTTGCCACTTAGGCGAGGGTTATATATGAGGGTGCCCCTTTAGAATGGGGGGTTGCCTCTTTAGAATATCAAGGTGCCCGTGGAGCAAGTCCCGAACATCAAGGCAAGACTGATAAATCTCGCTCCATCCATGACCTGTTCTAAAGTTACAAACTACCACTACTGAATGATGACAGCTCCCAGTCCTGATCCCGGATTGTTACTGGTCTGCCATGCCTCACGCCATCATGTGGTACCTTTGTAATCTCCCTGGGCCTGCCAGGTAGTCCTCCAGAGACGGTGTTGTTCCATCTATTCCACCCTATCCTGTCATTCTCAGGCACCTCCTTTATTCTGATCTCATCACTAGCCTCCTGCAACCTTGTTTGAAACCTGTCCTCAAATTCCTTTCCCAGTTTCAGAAACCTGATAGCATTTCTCCCCAATATCCAGGACTTCTCCTCCCACCTCAGAAATACATCCACACCCTCATCCTGAACAATCATCTCCCCAGCCATTGGCACCTCCCCCAACGGAAAAGGATAGTCACTCCCTAATAACACCCTCCTCTTGCCTCCTGGCCCTAGCTTAGCAAGTATAAATCCCAACAAGTCCGGATCATGCGTCAACGAATCAAGATATATCCCCCCGTCCTCATCCCCTCCCCCCTGCCCCTTAAAATACTCCCCTGGCGAAACCCCCGGCGAGTCCATAGCCACCAAATCCGGCCTACACGCATACCCTTTCTGCACCCTCCCCATCAACGCAGGAAAAGCCCCGCCCGCATGAGCAAAACAAACCCTCAACCTCGGATACCGTCCCAACAATCCCGAGCAAGTAATCGCCAACATCGCCAGCGCCGTCTCAGAAGGCATACCCACAAGCCAACTCCCCCAGTACTTCCCCCACCTCGCTCCATTTTCCTTCGGCAAGGAGTACCCAAGCGGGTGCACAAAAACAGGCACATCCAACCTCTCGCACTCCCTCCAAAACTCCTCCAACCGCTCGTCATCCAGCATTATACTATCCGTAACCGACGTCCCAATTTGTACCCCCTTCATCCCCGGCAGTTCCACCAGTCTCCTCAGCTCCTCCACCGCAGCGGCAGTATCCTGCAGCGGCACCGTCCCCAACCCGACAAACCTCTCTGGGAACTCGTCACAGATACCTGAAATATGATCATTCAACGCCCTCGTCAGCACAACCGCCGGCTCCAGCGAGGCGTCGTAGCAGAACAGCACCGGGACAGTGCTCAGGACTTGGACGTCCACCCCCACTGCGTCCATTTCCGAGATGCGAACGGCAGGGTCGTAGCAGTTGGCCTGGACGCGGCGGAAGAATTTGGGGCCGACGAACATGTCAATCTCCCCGGGTTGGGCATCGGTTGAGGAGACTGGGCGGAAAGAGGGCCATTGGTAGGTGGGCTCGTCGGAGGAGGGAGGGGTCAGAGAGGAGAGGTCTGGTAAGCTGGGGGGCATGATGTGGGTGTGCATGTCTATCCGGAAGAGCTTTGAGGCTGGGTAAACGACGGAGGGGGGGGTAGTGGGAGTGGTTGGGGCGTCTGGTGAGGAGGACATTGACATTGAGGAAGGGGAGGGGGAGGAGCCTGTGCCTGAGTAGCAGGTGCAACCTTGGATTGGCGGTACCATGCTGTCGGTGGTTTCGGTTATTGGGGCTTGGGAATCGCAGTAAGAAAGGTCAGGTATATCGGACCAGGACGCTGAAGAAGCGTTTCACAAAGATTGAGCCAGAACGACGAGCACGACGAGATATATTATGCTAAGACAGAAGAAACCTGCGAGTATATCAACGTGATGTCATGTTCCACCACAAATCCAATCACGTTTACACACATGGAGTACGAGGTAGAGCATGCATTGTTTGTTTGTGGTGGTGGAAGCTCGGATGGCGGAAGACGGATCGCGGAACGGATTTAAATGCAGCCCGCTGATTGGTCAAACGTCGACAGACTCCCTCTCCGTGCCCGAGACCAGGATAGATACCCGAGACCAGGATAGATACCCGCGACAAGCCGACCGGCGCTAATGCCGGTGAATTCTGTTGCAGAAAGCCGGCGAGTCGTGAAGCCTGTAGATCCAGTGGAAGTCACTTTGTCCTATCCATAGTCACCTCGCATCTAGCTGACTATTGTGGAAGGTACACGATCCGACGGCATTTCAGCTATCATCGTGAACGCCACGTGCTACCTTGAGAACAATGGTGATAGGGTGTTAGTAGGCGGGCAAATGCAGCGTTCTGACCACAGTGAAGACGTCCCTAGAATGCTCGCCTCCTTCTCTACCCGTACCGCTGTTCTTCATCCCACCAAAGGGAGTTCCAAGCTCCCGAACAAGCCAACAGTTGACCCAGACCAAACCAGCTTCGAGCTGCTCACCCACTCGTCGCATCCTTGCTCCGTCAGTGGTCAGCAGAATAGCTGCCAGCCCGTACTCACTATCGTTTGCGAGCTGTATTCCCTCCTCTTCGTTGTCGAAGGGGGTGATGGTCACCACCGCACCGAATATCTCATCGATCTGAATCGCCGAGTCCTTGGCCACATCTGTCAAGATAGTCGGTTCGATCCAATATCCCTGGGTCCCATCCTCGTGCAAAGTTGGCGGGGCACTCCCCAGATGAAATGTTGCCTTTTGTTCCACGGCCAGTTCGAGATACCGCCTGATCTTGTCATAATGCTGTATGCTGGCAACGGCACCCACGGTCTGCCCCACGATGTACTTCTCTTTGACATATGCCGTAAACTCGCGGACAAAGTCGCTGTAAGCAGACTTTTCAACATAAATGCGTGAACCACATAGGCAAATTTCGCCTTGGTTCTCGAATGCAGCCATCGCAGCAACCCGTATCGTTCGTTCCCTTACTGAAGGCTCCATCGAGTCTGCAAAGACCAAAGTCGGATTCTTGCCGCCCAGTTCAAGGGAAAGATGCTTCCCAATCTGATGCGCAGCGAGACGACGGATAGCGATGCCAGTTTGCGTGCCTCCGGTAAATGATACGCCGTTGATGAGAGGCGAAGCCACCAATGCAGCACCAGTAGTTGCTCCGTCACCAAAGATGATGTTGATTACTCCAGGGGGAACTCCAGCTTTCTGGAAAATGCCGCCTAATACTGTGACGGTTGTTAGCAGAGGATATATGTTCTAGTAGGCTAATGAACTAACAGAAGGCTGTCATGCTCGTCACCTCACTCGGCTTTGCAACCGCTGTACACCCAAAGGCCAGACATGGCGCAATCTTCCAGGTGAGCAGATACAACGGCATATTCCACGGTGAAATCAGCGCAAAGACACCAGCTGGTGAGCGGTGTTCATATGTAAGAGCGACTCCATCGATCATGCGGGCAGCTGTTTGCTCGTGAAGGATAAAGGTCGAAAAGTATCTGCCACTCTTGTCAGCAAAAAAGAGAAAGATGGCGGCATAAATAACCCTTTGTGGTGCCTTACGAGAAGTTTGATACGGCCCTATCAACCTCTACCCTCGCCCTTTCCAGTGTTTTTCCTTGGTCGGTGCTTTCCCAGACCGCAAACAGTTCTCTGTTTTGCTGAAGTAGTTCGCTCACCCTTCGGAGGGTGGCTGATCTCTCTGCGCGAGTTGTTCTGCTCCAGGAAGGGAAGGCTGACTTGGCATTATTGATTGCTTCTTCAACGGCATCCGGTTGAGTGCATGGAAGTGTGTAGATCAGACGACCTGTCTTTGGCTCAAAAGAGTTGAGTTGCGAAGACTTGGCCGAGGATCCATGAGGAGCAATGTATTTGCCTCCAACAAAGTTGTGAAGCGAGACCGGGCCGCTGCAAGAGCTTAGAAATGATCTTGCCTTATCGAGCGTATCACAGGTCCATAGGTCATTCAAGTGGTTGGCGAGGGCTGAAGACAACATCGCTGGCGATACCATGATGATTCAGAACATTTCCGGGGTAATTGTTTCAATAAAAGCTCTCCACACAATAACGACAAAGAGTGGATGTTTCAGGGGTTATGTTGAGTGGGATAATGTGGCACTCCGGTCAATGCATTGCATCAACCGAGACAAGATTCGGACCAGTGATGTACAACAACAGTAGTGTCGGCAAATCGCGGGTCGGAAGACGGAAGGCGGGCCAGGCAGATGCAACGAAACCCGGCGCTTGGCGGAACTGCAATGAGGGGCCGGAGGGGTTTTTGGCCTCGGTATTAACAACGTCCGTTAACAACCAAGACTACAGCCTCCTTTCAATAGAAGACTACATCAGAGTCATAATGGCATCAGCAAACGGAACGGGATACTTGCTCCCAGCGACTGGAGCGCAAGGGCTTGCCAACTATCCTCACGCCCGCACCCTCCCCAGCACCGCGCGAACCATATTCGTATCGGGTACTTCGAGTCGACGCGGGGACGGCACCTACGAAGGCTGCGAGACACAGGCCGACGGAACACACGTGCTGGATTGTGGGGTCCAAACGGCGGCTGTTCTGAGAAATATCGAAACCATCATTCGCGGCGCAACGGACGGGAAATACGGACTTGAAAGCGTTGTCGACGCGACGGTCTTCTTGACGGATATTCGAAGCGATTATGCAGCCATGAATGCCGAGTGGAACAAGGTTTGGCCAGACCGCACCAAGGCCCCGGCCCGGACTTGTGTTCAGGTCGCCGCGTTGCCAAACGAGAGGCTCAATGTTGAGATCAAGTGTCAAGCGGTCGTCTCGGAGTGAAAGGGAGGTTGGGCTATGGTCTAGATGAAGATGGAAAAACTTCTTCAGTCCACGAGATGTGGCCGACTGCAAAATTAATTTGAGGGTTGCAAGGGTTGGACTTGGCGGGGGAGAGCAACCTGTCAATAATCAGTTGAATCAAGCATCCTTCGCTGCTTTTCGTTCAACTGCCCTCTGACAGGCTCAAATCAGCGAAGAAAGGGAACGATTTTGAAGATATCGATACCGATAATATTACAATGCATCGTTGCCATAGTACCACACCTAGCAATACATATCAACGTTCGCACTGGAAGACATGAAGTGATGTTTGCACTGTTTTCATGTGACGTCACAGTCCCGAGCACACATGAGCCCGCCCGACCTTCCTGGCCCTACCTGCCCAGTACCTATGTCCTCACTAATCGCTATTGTTATCTTATTTCACTCACCGATTCTCAAACTCACAGAGCGGCCCGAATCCAGTACGATGCTCTCACTTTGCTGCCCCGAAAAAAGCACCTTGGCATGACCGCACGCATGTGTTTGGGGAAGTTGGAGAGCCATCAACAGCCGTTGTTGTCGGAAAGCCCACAGGCGACACATCCTCTAGCGTACCACAACATGCCCTTTATCGCCTCTTCTCACCGCCACCGTCTGGCTGGATCATGAATTCCGGCGACAAAGTCCAGACGCGATACCTATTTTCTTACCGATGGCATGGCAAACGGGTAGTCACGGTGAAAGACAAGCGAGAAGATCGGAAGGTCACAGTGCTGATGTTGCACGACATGTAGTGGGGCACAGAGCTCCAAGAGGAACATCAGATCGACATTCACCCGTTCTAGCGTTCAATCCCACCCGTTGTCAGCTCGAAGAGCTTCCGATTAGGAAGGTCGGATCAGCAGTCAGCAACATGGCCAATCACCCCGAACAAAGACACAGAGAAACCCAGCCATGCGACGGCTGGAAATCCTTGCCCATGGTTACAATCTCCTATCAGGTTTCTCACCATCACTCCTACTCATCCGCTTCCCCGGACGTGGCGCCTGGCATTCACTCCAACCGCCGCCGCTGACGTCCTTCCTCCACGCCACAGCCTGACTTAAGGCGCCGTGCACGCTACCTACTCTGTTTCCAATCACACTCGCGTGGCGATGGCATGTTTTTGCATCTCTACCTTACATCTGATCATCTTTTCCCTCTCTCGCCATTCTTTCTGACCCAACCCCTCGGGTCTTATCGGCCGCCAACAGCTTGCAGGTGACACAAGGGATAAAAAGCGGTCACCCACACCCTCCAACGGCCCTAGATCAAACCTTATCTCCGCTGATCACTACAACCAACCTTAATGTGTATATCTACGCCTATTTTCGGCTTGCGGAAGATTTTGTAGAAGCCACCTAGTGTTTTCTTGGCAACCACTTGACTTCCTACCAGGGCGGTAACCAGACGGATCATGAAGTCGGAACACGAAGGGTCTGTTGAAAGCGGCAGTGGCCCCGAGCTACTTGACGGTCTTGTCTCTCTTGACAAGGACTCGCAACTCCAACGCGGGTTGAAAAGCAGACATATTCAGTTTCTGGCTCTTGGTGGCGCGTAAGTTCTGGCCAGAGCATTCTCTTCCTCTCTTCAGGAGCACAAGCAGCTCACATAGATGACAGTATCGGCACAGGCCTCTTTGTTGGCTCTGGAGGAATTCTCGCGATTGTTGGTCCATTGCCATTATGGCTGGGCTACTTGTCTCAGATGTTTGTTGTCTGGTGTGTGATGAACGCCATTGCTGAGATGACCACTTATCTTCCCATGAGAGGGATCACTCTGCCTTATTTCACGAACCGATATGTCGACAGCAGCTTGGCTTTTGCAGCCGGCTGGAATTACTGGTATGCCTATGCGATTCTGGTGGCCGCAGAAGCTTCGGCAGGGGCTATTTTGCTGGACTACTGGAACACGCCGGTTCATGCAGCCGTATGGATTACTATCATCTTGGTTGTATGCCTGGCTCTCAACATCATCGCGGTCGAGGTGTTTGGCGAGGCCGAGTTTTGGTTTGCCAGTATCAAGTTGATTACCATCTTGGGTTTGATCATTATGGGAATCGTCATCATGGCTGGCGGGGCGCCAAATGGGGAAGCAATTGGGTTCGGAACCTGGAGCAATCCTGGTGCAATCAAACCATACGTGGCAACTGGAAGCTGGGGCAACTTTTTGGCGTACTGGACGGCATTCGTCAGAGCTGGGTTCAGTTTCATCACCTCTCCTGAGCTTATCGGCCTTGCGGCTGGTGAGACTGTAGCTCCTCGCCGGAATATCCCCAAGGCTGCTCGTCGCTTCCTGTACCGTCTGGCTCTGTTCTACGGTGTCAGCAGTTTGATCCTCGGCTGCCTCGTCCGATCTGACCACCCACGCCTTCTGTCCCCCGAATCCAACGCCAACGCCAGTCCTTGGGTGATCGGTATTCAAGAAGCAGGAATCGGTGGCCTGAATCACGTCATCAACGCGGCCATTCTTACCTCGGCGTGGTCGGCCGGCAATGCCTTCCTTTACTCTGGATCACGTATTTTGTACTCGTTGGCAGCAACCGGACAAGCGCCACACATCTTCACAAGAACGACACGGAGAGGCGTTCCGTATGCGGCTGTGTTGGGGACGTGGTCGCTCGGGCTCCTCGCCTATCTCAACGTGTCAGAAAATGGCGCTACAGTGTTCACCTGGTTCATGAACATCTCGACCATCTCGGGTTTCATCGCTTGGATTGTTGTGCTGATTACCTATCTCCGCTTCCGCTCAGCTCTGAAATTCCAAGGGCTGTTGGATACGCTGCCGTTCAAGACCATCGGACAGCCATACCTTTCTTGGTTTGTGCTGGGACTTGTCTCGCTTCTCACTCTGACCAACGGCTTCCAGACGTTTGTGATCAAAGCGGCTGATGGCGGGTTTGATTACAAGAACTTCTTGGCGGCGTATATCACCATCCCGGCTTTCGTGTTGTTGTATGTGGGACACAAGATTGTGTACAGGACACCGTTGGCGAAGCCATTGACCAATGTTGATGTGGTGACGGGGAAGAAGGAGATGGATGAGTGGTGCGAGGCTGATGTCAAGCCTGTGCCAAAGAATTGGTTGCAGAGGGTTTGGTTTTGGATTGCGTAGATGGCATGGTCGATGCTGTGTTATATTGGTTGTTTTGGATGTCGTGGATACAGATACCTCAGTTGAATACCCAGTGAAGGCAAATCAAATTTTGAACAGAGACCAAGCCCCCAACAACTCTTCAATGATATCTGTCATGTCACGTTTGAAAACATCACCATGGTTGTCGGCGTCACCCGTGATGCTATATCCAACCCTAACCCCCTCCTTGGCATGCCTGTGGTCTTGGCCTCTTCCATGTGGTTCCCTCTTGGGCATCTATTCGCGCATTTCATCACTGTCCCGACTCCCAGTTCCTGTATGCAAATGTTGGCAGGAGCGAATGAAAATGCTCCGATATCTGTCGTGTCACAGTGGATGAAAGTCAGTTGTTGGAAGGAGACTTGGGCTCAGCTCACCCCACTAATTGGCTGCTCCCAAGCATCAACGCAAACAAAGGATCAGGCCATGATCCCTCCCTCACCACTCCACGCAACCCACTCTCCCACTTCCTCAGCTCACCGCAGGGACCAAGCTATCGGAACCCAACAGTGCCGTTCACCTTATAAGCATCCTGAAACCTCTTCACAGTTTTTGAAGCATCATCAGCGCCTTCACTATATTCGAGATCCTTCAGAATCATCAGTCCATTCACTTTGTCCAGGACAGAAGCATCAAGTCTTGGCATTTGCAACCCACAGCCACAACCCCTCTTTCGCTTCCAACTTTTTCCACGACCACCAGCTTTATAACGTTTCTCTCTCAACATATCCCCAGGGTCAGTAGCAGTTACTAGACAGCAATTAGTACGCTACCTATAACACCGCCAAAATGCCTGCCTCAAATGCAGCCAACGTCAGAGTGAGTCTCATTCCTCTCTTCCTGTCACAAGTCCTAGAAACTGACCTGGAGAACAGTCCATCAAGATCGTTATTGTCGGTGCCGGCTCAGTAGGTGTGACAACCGCTTATGCCCTCCTCCTCTCAGGGCTCGCAGCCGAGATCGTCCTCATCGACATCGACAAGAACCGCGCTCAGGGCGAGGCCATGGATATGAGCCACGCTGCCCACTTCGCCCAAGCCCGCGTTCGTGTTGGCGACTCCTACGAAGACTGTGCAGGAGCCACAGCCGTCATCGTCACAGCCGGTGTCAACCAAAAGCCTGGTCAAACCAGAATGGACCTAGTCAAGACCAACTACGGGTTGTTCAAGAGCATCATCCCCCAGATCGCCACCGCTGCGCCAGACACCATCTTGGTAATTGCAACCAACCCCGTCGACGTCCTCACACATGCCGCTCTCAAGCTGTCGGGGTTCCCAGTGGAGAGGGTAATCGGCTCCGGGACGGCAATGGACACAACGAGGTTCAGACACGAGTTGGGCAAGCAATTTAGTGTAAACCCACGGAACGTGCACGCGGTGATTGTTGGCGAGCATGGTGATAGCCAACTGCCGGTTTGGTCCCTGGCTTCGATTGCGGGCATGAGGTTGAAGGACTATGCGGCGCAAAAGGGGATTCCGTATGACCAGGACGCTATGGACGGTTGCTCCCAGAGGACGAAGGACGCGGCATATGAGATTATTCAACGCAAGGGCAAGACCAACTATGGTGTTGCCTCGGTGCTGGTTAGCATTTTGGAGCCGATTATCACTGATGGCGATGCCTTGGTGACGGTTTCGAGAGTGGGTACCTATGCTGGAGTGGACGACGTCGCGTTGAGTATGCCTTGCAAGTTGAACAGGGCAGGAGCTCATCAGGATGTGCCATTGTTGCTGGATGAGCAGGAAAAAGCCCTACTGAAGAAGTCGGCAGAGAGTATCAAGGAGGTGTTGAGAGCTTGCGAGTAAGGGGCGGCTTTTCGCCATTGAACTAGATTCGTGTACACTTTAGCAGGCGGGTTTGGGTTGTTTTAGAGTTTGTAGCAAGCAGGATTCGCTTTATTGGGCCTGGGAGTGCCCACATGACTTCATTTCATCGATGAGAATAGATTTCAAACCGCGTTCTTTGACATCTCTTCCATCCACGGACTTTCTTTGCTCTTTTCCATCTTGATTTGTGTCACTTCAGTTAACTGCTTGTTTTTCGGGGTGGTAGCAGATAATGAACCATCGGGATGGTGTACAGGCAGGAGACAGGAGAGCGCCACGTTTTCAATTTCAGAAAAGAGCAATTCAGAACTTTTCACCCGACTACGATGACCCTGATGCATGTTCATCAAAGGACGTAAGGGGCATGGTTTGATTGGAAAACCACCAGCCCACCTCTTTCATCTACCGATCCAGACCGATCCCACTCAGACTCCTCGGCTTGAATTGCCCATAACTCAAATGTCCTTCCGATATCATCAAGGTGATATTGCCGTTTCTGGTACTATCTCTAGTGGCCCTTTCTCATGCAGGTCAAGATTCAAGTGGTGTGGTGCATGCATGCACGTCGGAGCCAGGCAAGCTCTAGGCACCAGTCCGATCCACAACAGATGCCCTGGGTCCGAGAGGGCAGACGCAATGCAGCATAACGGTTGCGTGTTCTTTCAGCTAGCAATGAGGAAAGGATTTTCATATGACATGTCTGAGAAATGAGGCTGAAGTTTGCTGATACCTCAGGTTTCTTGTCTCACAACAGGAACGTCATAGCACTCTTTGTTGTTGACTACTTTGAGTGATACTATTGAGTGAGGCTCTGTTATGGGTGACAATTCTTTGTGTGTGAAATGTGAGACAGCGAGTGAATAAAGAACATTTATCTGTTAATCGGATGTTACCCGACAGTCTCCATTGGGTTGCACTCGCTGTTCATGAGACTTCCATGATACGTGAGACTTATGTATTTTAACGAGTGAAATGTTTCAAGACAGACATCTCAATGAACACACTTCCATCACGTGAATTCTTGAATTTGCAACAGGTGTAAAACATGATGACATGAAAGCCTATCGTTACATTCTCATCTCATTACGCGCTGTCTAGAACAACTTTCCATTCCATTGGGCAGGCATTCATCTCAGCTCGCGCCTAGACAGTCTACTGTCATTTAAAGAGCAGCATCACATTCATCGTCTCAGTGAAGCCATCACCCCTGACTATTCTCTTTAGGTTGACCTGAAACATACTGTTGGCTCTTTTGAAGGACCGAGTTGCGCTTGTCTGAAGTAGCGCTCACGTAGTACAGCCCTATGAGAGAAGCATCGTCGTCGCCAATGACCCCACAGAACAAAAAGCGCGCGCGTCAATGCGGCTCTGGGCCGGGGGGTGAATAGCTCCCCACCATTGTGGCAGTGTTTATTTTGGGAGGACAAGACACCTTTGTTGATATCGGCTCCAATCTCTCGGTACTGCATGGTTCGTCCTCAGGCATCGACACCCAATCAAGCCCTGACACGGCCATCGTGCAAATCGCTCAGAGGCTGAGCAGGTGGAGAAAACGCGGGGGTGAACCTGAGGACAACAACCCTTCGTTTTGTGCAGCCATAGCCGCCTGGCGGCCTCGGATAAGCGGCCGTTGGCCGGCTGGCAGATAGCCAAGGGCTCTTTTGGTGCATCTTCAAAACCCCTTAGGATATTTCACCTCGAGTTCTGCCTGGTGACTTTGGGGTGCTCTGATTTGACGATGGCTGCCTGCGGAAAGCGCCGCTACCCCTCTTTTTCCTAATGACCTGCAGCACCAGGACTTGGATGCCTCCACCTCTCCCCTCTTTCCGCCGGCTGAGCCATCACGGCGAGCGACTGTCTCCGCAATTGTGCATGCCGGGTCTCTCATCGGCGTGGTGGCTGCCGTGGCTGTCAACCTGCATGCCTTTCCCAACATGACGTCCTCAGACGGCATTGTAACACCGTCCTCCCTTGTCTTCTTTTTTGCCTCCAGGCAGACGATTCCCTCAGCATTATCCAGAATGGCCCTGGTATATAGGGCCTTCGGGTCCCCGCAGGTGTGGAATTATTGTCGTCAACTTGTCACATTGTCACTGTGTTTCTTTGTTCAGCTTTGTGTTGGACATATATCATTGGCACGGTGATCACTGACCAACAACACATACACCCACACTGCACACACATATCAGCTGGCATTTAAACCCGGGACAACCTCACCAACCTTTCCAACATTGAACCTGTTGCTCGTCACCTTCCACTTGAACTCTTGATAACTCTCCAACTGTCTTTTACATTCTATCCATTTACACCCAGTTCACAAAGATCATCAACCACAATGCCGCACAACACGAGGTATCCCTCGCCGTCGTCGGCCTCCACGGGACGTTCTCACCACAGCTCCTCCTCCTCCTCCTCCTCATACTACAGCCCAGTTCGAGACACTGTCGCCCTCAACCGCCCATTTATTCCTGACTTCCGCTTCTGCATGGAGCTCGGCCTTGTCCTCCGAAGCCGTACCCTCGACCACAAGAGCTCCGCTGATCTCGAAAGAGAACTCAGCCGGATTCTCACCAAGCAGGGCATCGTCAACTCGATCATCTCCCCCAGACAAACATCGTCGTCATACGCCGTCCAAGAAAGCCCAAGCTCCCGAGAATGGACCATCACCTCCGAAGCCAGCATCCCCGCCCACCCCAAAGACCACCGCTTCGGCATCAAGCTCATCTCTCCCTTCATGAAGTTCGCCGCGGGTAAACACGAGTCCTGGCTCAACAAGATCTACGCCTTGTTCCACACGCTCAACGCTGACTTTGAAGTTACGAGCTCGCACCAATGCTTTACGCATATCCACATTGTTCCAGTGTGCGGCTTCTGGAAATACTCTCAACTAGAATGCCTCGCCAAATCCGCACTCTACTTCGAGGGGTGCCTCGACGAGCTTGTCCCCCCTTACAGGAGGAAGTCAGTCTGGGCCAAGAGCAACCGGTACAACGCCTACTTTGGCTCAGCCAAGAGCATGAGGCAGTGCTTTGACAGGATTGACAAGGGCGGCAAGCTGGACATCAACGGCTTGGCCACGAGGATGAATTGGTGCTCTGCCAACTCCGCGACAGGGCTGTCGATCTCAGAGGATGGGCAGGACTTCATGACGGATACCTACCGGTGGTCATTTACCAGTCTTGTCATTGAGGGGGGTAGTGGGTTTGGAACTGTGGCGTTCAAGCAGCCGCCTGCTAGCACAAGCGCGAGCGAGGCAATTAGCTGGGTGATGGTTGTGGGGTGCTTTGCGAGGCTGGCGTGTGTGTTAGGGGATTCGATCAAGCCGGAGGATAAGCCGCTGACGAAGAGCTTGGGGGAGTGGTTGGTGTATGAGGCTAGCTGGTGCCAGCTGCCGCACGTGAAGATGCTGAGGGATTTGCTGAAGCAAGCTACGCCGGAGATGAAGGAGGGGTTGAACAAGGGAAAGGGGAAGGATGTGGAGGCTATTACGATTGATGAGGATCAGAGGCTGAGGAAGAAGCAAGGGGAGCGGAAGGTGGTGGGGGAGAAGTATAGGAGGATGTTGAAGCATATTCACTGATTCTTCTGAACTTTCTAGTTGTTGGGTTTTCTTTACTTGAGAAGTTTACAGTTTTTGTTATTTTCCTGATGTTTATGAGTTGGATTACAATATGCATAGCGTTTGGCCAAGGAACTGGATTAGGATTGGGGCTGGATTGGGAAAACACACACAAAATTTGGCTACTCCTGGAAAATTTGGATATGGCCTCGGGGGCGGGTGCTTGGAGCACAACAGTATAAGGAAAGGCGTTTTACTGGAAACAAACAGCTTGATACCATGGGACACAATTGAACTTTTTCTTCTTCTAATATTCTTACCTACTTGGGCTGTTTCATTACCTGCAATTGGACGGCCGGTGATCCGACCGTCACCGTGACCTTAATAGTGGTGCTCACTCAGCACCACGCTTTGGCGTGCGACTCCCATGATCAACTTTCCCCAATTCCTTGGCCGAGGCCTTCGCCGCACCTCCGACACCGGCTGGGAGAGCACTGTGGACCCTCGGTGTGTAAGTTGTTTGTGCAACAGGCAGAGTGCGTCATTTGGGGCGGGCACACAATAGCGGTATGAGATTGAGATCCAGGTGATTGTCAGGGTACCACACCTTAGGTAACCTACGTGCATCTTTGAGCCGCGCGTTGGTACTTCAGACCTGAATCATGAGAGGCATCAGGCTATGATGCACCCTAGAGATGATTGATTTGCTTTTACAAACCCCCTCCTACATCACCCGACCTGTTCAAAGCCACTGACCTGACCTACCAGAACCTAAGTTGCCACCGATGTTTTTGGCTGGGGTTTATAGTGCGTGTCATTTTTGTAACGTTGAACCACACGAAGCCCGACATGATAAGAGCTAGATACGTATCTCAAAGTGGAGGGGAAAGTACATCATGCAATTCGCTGGAATGAGGGATGAGGCTGACTTTTTGTCTAGGCACTTCGTGCACGATGAAAATGTAGTGTTGCTTCTTTCGGCCCGTTGATATGCCCTTTCTTGGCCAATAAGGAAA
The DNA here is from genome assembly GCA_033296915.1 of Triangularia setosa. Classification (NCBI taxonomy): domain Eukaryota; kingdom Fungi; phylum Ascomycota; class Sordariomycetes; order Sordariales; family Podosporaceae; genus Triangularia; species Triangularia setosa. Next base: position 1,335 of record MU866218.1, on the reverse strand, counting down.
TTCGCTCTGCCTTTTGATCTGCTCAAATGTGCAAAAAGGAAAAGAAAAAAAGTTTTATATAGTGTTATCGTTACACTGCTTGACGGTCCCGAGCTCCGGTGCGCCTTATGCGGTGGGAGGATGGATGACGACGGGCTATGCCAGAATCTTGAAAAGCAAATCTCCCAAAGAAAGGGGAAGCGGGTTCAGATGGGGCATTTTTCAGGGCTGTCTTTGTGCTCCGATGGGCACCTAGGGACGGGTATGTACGGAGCCGTGCTGCGCGTGTTTCTGAAATATTTCTGGCTTGTTTTGGGTATTTTATTATTTCTGGACGTCTCACAAGACATTCGAGTGGCAGAGATTCATGCATGGCAGAGCTTAGCGATTGCAGGTCGCTTGGTCTGCGGCCAGGGGGGGAAACTGACATGGTGAGGCTGTCGAGGGGAGGATGGATGTGCATGTTGATCTGGTTATGGATAGCTGTTTAAAGCATGTCAAATCGGGAATCCCGGTTGGGTGATTAATGGAAGGTACTTGATGCAGCTGAGAGATGAGGCGCGATGATAATGTCAATCTTTCTATCAGGTTCAATACCCGACTACCTTGGAGAGTGATGAGGCTTCCAGTTGCAGAGATGGCGAAAGGAGTTAGTGTAACTTGTGAAATGAGCTAGAAGTTGGTTGCATCGGCTGGTTTCAACGATGACGGCGGTGATGATGATCATGATGAAGCCACGACTGCGCAGTTGCGTGCGCAGTGATCAAGTGTCTGCTCTGTCGGCCGACCGGTGGGCAGACAAACTGGGCTGTTCGAGGGGCCGCGTGGAAGGTCTTACAAGCACAAACACGAAGGAGCGTGGCAAATCCTGTACTTTTTCCGCTTTCTGGCTTTGGACAGCTGGGAGTGAGTTGTGCGTGTGCCTTATCCAATCTTTGAGCAATGGGGGTGAGAGGTGGGTGGTGTGTCGTGTAACCATCACACCGAGGTGAGGTGAGATGAGATGAACATAAGCAATGAGCTCTTCTGTGTGAGAAAGCCATGATCATCAGGAACTGGTTTAAAACCATCGAATCTATGATCAGTTTTGCAGCCTAAACTCATCGGGACAGGTCACTAGGAATCTACTCAACCGTAGGTTTTGAATAATCCTCAGCGCTCTAAACTTTGTCTTTGTTCGACATCACGATAGACCCAAACCCTCATATATAAACTCACAATCACTTGCGATGTCAGAGTTTAATTGTTAGGTCATCGGAAACAGCGCTGGCATCAAATCAAATCAAATCAAATCCGGCCCCTGATTTGATTTGATTGACGATTTTGGACCCGGATTTGATTTGATGGCGATACTGG